>VWPW01027496.1:674617-734747 GCA_013389825.1 Crypturellus undulatus
AGGAAGGAAGGAAGGAAGGAAGGAAGGAAGGAAGGAAGGAAGAAAGGAAGGAAGGAAGGAAAGGAGAGAGGTGAGAACAGGAGAAAGTACAAGTTATCTTTAAGAAACTTGAAGGACTTAAGTGAGGAGGTTTTTGCAAGAAAATTCCTATAATATTTTATCACAGATAAGTAGCAATAGGAAAGCATTCAGCAATGCTTATGATTCTGCTAAAGCCCACAGAGAATATTAGCATAAGATTAGCATAACAGTCTGCAAAACCATGATAGAAATTTTGTAAAATCTGTCACTCCTGAATATTTTTGAGTATTCATTTTTGTAATAAAAAACAGAAGAAAACGGAGTATTTTTCAGGAACCAAATTTCCTGGATTGAGCTGGACACACAATAAAGTTAACCAGTTTTGTTGCCTGTTTGAGCCATCAGTGCAAAATGCAAAATTCAATGCAAAATTAATAGTTAAATCAGTTTCCTCCATGTTTGTTTTAATATTATAGTGCTTCCAGGAGGTGCATTCCAGGGCATGAAGTTCTGTTAGGGTGATTCTCTCTCTTGTTCTCTCGCCATGACTAAATAATGTGCTCAGTGTGATATTTTGGCTTGCTAAGAATTTAAATACATATTGTTTTATTCTCAATGTTTACTCATTGCTTTAAGTTTATATTAGAAAAAGTAAGATCTAACACAAGTTCTTGGCACTTGTTGAGACTGATGATAATTCTCAGTTTTGTGAACTTCAAACCCAGTGTTAAGGGTCAGTCCCCATGACAGTTCTAAGGTATCAGCCCTTGTCTTTCTCCCAGGCTCTAGGTCATTTTTTTCAGATATATAAAGCTGAGACTGAGTGTGTTTGAATAAAAAGTCACAGTTCCAAACTTGACTGAAGTTAAAAAATAAAAAACTTTTAAAACATAAAAGTATGATTGCAGTATTGGCATCCTAATAGGATGATATTTCAATAATAGCTTAGCATACATAATTTTAGAATTAACAGCATTGATGTTCAAAATTGGAAAAGACAGCATGAGTAAATCTGGATTTAATTGACGTGCATTTTTTAATATACTACTAAAACACTACCCTTCCAGAATAGCAAAAGATTTAGCTACTGTCTTCCTGAAACACCTCTATACAGAGAAAACAGAATTTTATTCCAGATATGTAGACTGGCATGTAGACCAGCTGAGGAAAGACTTTATGAGGAAATATTATGCTTATTTATTTTGATGCAATTACAAAAATAAAAGGACAGTAGTTAATAATATACCAGATGTCACAATCAGATATTAGCAATAGCCTTTTGGGTTTCTCATAGCTTCATTTTACTCCCACTACTTCCAAGACAAATCTGTTGGATGTCACCAATGATAGCATATTGTTGTGCTAATATGAAAAGTTTTGGCTATGTAGGTTAAGATTATATTGTATAACAAATATCTCCCTAGAGCAGAAAGTCAACATTAAAAATACTGTAGTGTAAACCAGACTTCTGATATTATATATCAGAGAAAGCATATTGAAAAAAAAAGAAAGGTCATTCATGATATATTTACATTAAATAAGACAGAAAAGAAAACCAACTAAACTCTTTGCTAAATAGAAGTCTTCTAAATGCAGTTGATTCGGTCTCTTTATTCACTTAATCAGCATTTTGATTTGCTACATGGTATGTCAATGTATTTCAGATTATTTCCCAGTCACGTTATGTTGCTCTTGTCTGTTTTACAGTATCTTCATAAACTAAACTGTGCTACTGTTCTGTTTCTTAGGAGATTGTGCATACTTGCAGTATTTAAAAAGAGATCAAACTCTCATTTGTCTCTATATTAATGACAGAAAGAAATTGATAATTCTCCATTGAAAAATAGACACAATTATAAAGAACAGAAAAAAAATGTTTGATCTTTCACATATTCCTAGAATGATGCTTTTCGTGCCTGAAAATGCTTGTGCACATGTATGAATTTGTCCTCCTAGACCCTGACTCAGAAGGTTCATTTGCAAATATAGAGTAATATTCATTTGCAAATATAGAGTAATGCACAGCCATAAGCATTTACAGTATCAGAGCTTAGTGGTAAGTGTCTGAATTGCTAAGAAATGCATTATATGGACATTAAAGCTTCTAGTTTCTAGCTCTAGAAACTTCCAGGAGACATAGGATTTTCATCCCTATTTGCTCATTAAACAAGCTATTCTCAGTTACCCTGGATCATCAGGACTGAAAGAAGAATGGAGTTGCTCCAGTGTAAGGGAGCCTCCAGACAGTGCCAATTCTTTAAAGGGAGAAGAGGCAAAGTATTTATTTCAGTACTTCATTAAACCATTTGGAAGCCCGATTTCATATATGGACATATTTAGTGATATCTTGTACATCCTGTTTGACAAGCTAAGATATCTGGCCCAGATCGAGCTGGTGATTCCAAGCCCCTGAACTGTGTACTTATTCACTACTGAAAGATATATCTAAAAGCAGCAGTGCCTTGGTTGTAGGCATTCTCCTAAAAGACTTGTAATTTCTACTGAAATATGCAATAAGCAATTAAAATGCTTGTTGTCACTGCACAATTTTCGATTTGAAAGTATTTTGAAATTATGCTGTCAAGTATGTTGGGTCATGGATTATAAAGCTAAAAAACAACACCACAGGGGCCAAGCTGCCCAATCATCTTGGACTGAGCTCAATAGCCAACATTTGAATAAAGCAGGTAAGCCAAGGGAGAATTACAGATGTCGAGCTTGTTAAATTTTGACCAGTGTCATGCATGAAGAGTAATATTTCATTACATGGAAATGAAGTTTCCTTGAATAGAAATGTTTTGATTTCAAAGCTGACCTAGCCCTGGAGGCAATGGTTTTCAGAGGTATCACAAAAACTTAGAGATTTGGAGGCATAAAATACATAACTTTCACAAAGCTAGTAGTTAATAGTAGTGGTAATAGTAGTCATAATCCAAACCTTTTGTGAATTCTGTAGGAGCAATAACTGGACAGCTTTGCAGGATCTTGCCCTGAAATATGACATGAAAGACATATCACTAGCTTTATTTTATTAAGTGTAGATAATGTGAGGAGGTGCCTGAGGCTTATTATAATTTTCACTATTATCATTAGAATCATAAGTGATCTAATATCTTCATGTCCCGATACATTTTTATCTCTGCAACCTTTGTCTTGATAAGCTAGAAATGTGAAACGTCCCATACTTGCAGTGAAAGACTGCAATAAATTTCACTACCTTTGCCCTTTACTGTGCTTTGCCATTTGATTGCCTGGCATTCTTCAATTCGTCTACACAGTTTCAACAACTTTGAGGAAGAAGGTGGATGCCTACTGGAATGCCTCGTCAGTCACAGTGCTGATTATATAAAAGGTTAAAGAAGAACAGCATTCAACTGTCTTCCATGGATAAGGGTAGCTATTCAAACCTTCATGTTTTGTTCTGGTGACAGAGTCTGCAAAGAGAGGAGAAAATGTCACAACATGACTCCATTCTCATGACAGCAGCTGTAGCAGAAATGGGAAATAATACAAACAAGCCATTCTAGACTTGCAGTTCTCAAATGGCAATCACTTTGCCCTTCTTGGATTCTGTAGTCAAGAGTTGTCCAGCTTGTTCTCCTAAAAAGAAAGAATTCACTTCCCATCCTTAAAATGAAACAATTACAAAACAGTTAGCTATTCACTCAGAAAATGTGTGGGTTTTTTTTGTTGTTGTTTGTTTGTTTGTTCGTTTCAAATGTGCTGTCCAAATGGAGCCTGTCTTATAAGGAAAAAAAAGATGATACAAAAATAGATACAGTGGCATGGTCTATCAACTAATAATTTTCTTGGCCTGTATCAGAAAAAAATAACTAATATAACTCCAAATCTGTCCGAAAGGGAAAGGAACATATTTGGCAGTTCACATTTTCAGTTACCATTACTTGTTGAGTCAATATTCTCATCTGAAGGAGACTAGACATTGCTAGTTTTTCAGCTGCTGCTAGCCAGTAAAATATACACTGTACAACAAAACAATACTTTTAAGGTCAAAGGGAAACATTTCAAATTCAGAAAGTGCAATGCTCCATTAAGCCATTGAAAAAATAGCCTTTGAAAATATTTTAAGATATGCTTTCTATCTGTATGCTAAAGATTCAGTCAACTTTAGTTCTGCACAAGTTGCAATACTTTTCTGTTATTCTTTTGTCAGTCTCCAGGAATGGTATCTGTACTTTGCCAATAGTGCACTGAGTGATGTGACTAACATGTCAAAGCAAATTCCTCTCTCTCACTATTCTGTGCAACAGTGTTTTAGGGACAGGGTTTAGAAACTGTGTAAGGGACAGGAACTTTCTTGGCCCATTGCTGTTACTAATATTCACATTTTGATGAGTTCATTGTAAGCTTTGAGGGACAGTGACTTATCCTTTTGATAGAAGATAGCACTGTTTTAGAGATTCAGTGATGATAGACTCATACATAATCTATTTCTGAGCCCTTTACTGCAGACTTTCCCAAAATTCTGATTTTAATATGACTGGTAAAAAATAACAACTTTATTTTTAGTTGACAAGATTTATTTGAATGTTTCTAGTATACTTGCAACTAGTCTCACTTCATGACTTTTTCCAGAGCTCAGTCAAGGAAATAAGACTGTATATACAGTATGCCCAGGATGACCTGCCTTCAGGGCAGTCATATTTTTATAAACATGAATTTAAGTGTTTTGCTCAAACCTGAAAATTTTGCTGAAATACTGAACTTTAAAGTATAGATCAAGGAATCTAAGTGCTTTTAAAGTTACATTTTTTAATTCATTTTTAATCTTCAAAGTCAAACCTGAAATTCACTACTTTCTACAAAATTGAGTCCGCTTTGGGTGGTACATTCTTTCAAAATACACTTCAGTTATGGTAAAAGAAAGTCACATAAGTGTTTTCTCTGCTTATGTTGATGAAAGAACATATTTTCAGAAATCAGTGCAATATGGGGGAAGGAAAATATAACACAAAATTGTGACAAGTGTGCAAAACAAACAAAGATGTATTATTAAGTTATCCGTGGACTTTAAGGCTAGAAGGTCAATCGTACCAGCAGCTTGACCTCCTATGTAACATGAGCAATCAAGTTTTTTTCTTACACTAGAGTGAACTCAAAAGCTTGTGTTTGCTAGAACATACCTTTCAAAATATATCTAGTTTTGAATGAAAGATTTCAGGAGGGAATGAACTTATAATTGCTGAGGCAGTTTGTTCCAATTTTAGTTACCCCACGCTATTAAAAATGAATATCAAATTTTTCATTTGAATTTGAATAGCTGTAAGAGCTATCTATTGGTTCTTGTTATGCTAGTTCTTTTCTGTCCCACATTGAAGAGCCTTTAATACCCCTTCTTTTTTTTCTCATTTGGATATTTACACACCATAATCAAGTTGTTTCTTGATCTTTGATAATCTAAGCAAGTTGAACTTTGTAAATATTATATTGCAACACATTATTTTCAACTCTCAATCATTTCAGTGTTTCTTCTCTGCAGTCACAGAAACCTTAAGCATCTCTGAATAAAATTTTTTGAGCTATTCATATAAGAGAAATAGGATTTGGACAATTTCAATCTGTTGACTGCAGGAAGCTTTCAACTAAAGTAATCTAAAAGAGGATAAAAAGATGTGATGAATAAATTGACACAGAATTACATGCATATTTTGAAAAATATTCTGCATATACATTATTACAATGATAATTTTCATAAACCAAACAGGTAAATTAGAAAATGAAATTAGAGATGGACTTTTAAAGAGAACAAAATTCAAAATGTAACAAAGGAAAAGACAACAACTGATCTCAAAGGTTAACAAGTAACTGTTGATTCCAACTCATTTTGGGTTATCTCATTAAATGATGATTTTTTAGAAAACACAGTGGGTCCAAATAGATTTAATTCGCGATCATTCTCACATTGTCTGTTTCAAGACTATGTAAGAATATATTCTGTTGTATATACTTGGGAGTTGTATGTGAGTTGTTGGGAACTAATAGTTACTAGGGAAGTACAGTAATTTTAATGACTTAGCAACCTCCTGATTAACGAAAGCACTACCTATAGCTGCTCATGGCTAGTGTGATTTCTTACTGAGTTTTAAGGTTCAGACAGAGGAAAGGAGACCTCCAAAAGCAGGATGCTACAGTTGCAATATAGCAAAGCACAACAAAACTGTCTCCTTTTGTTTTGTCTCTTTTTATGTTTTTTCTTAAGAATTTCCTCTTCATTAATGATATGAACTGGAAATGTTCCCACCAATCGTGAGCATGCCAGGGTAAAGTGGCCTTGCAGTCTATTCAGCTAAAAGAACACTAACTAAAAAAGCTTTGCTGATGATGTAATATTGATTTGAAAAGAACCACAATTGCCCAAAAAGATTTTATTTTTAATAGCAGGGAGAAGGGAGAAGCAGGGAGAAATTCATTTATGAACTAAGTAATGTAGTACCTAGGTTACACATGCAATTCCACTGAAAATTTGTCATTGTTTGAAATAAAAAAGTTCTCCAAACAAATAAGGAAAAAAAAATGTTCACCATCCCTTCATTAAAAGTAAAGAATTTCCATTCACAAAGCACAAGCCATGTCCTTTAACAGTTAATCAGGAGTCTTGCTTCCTTATTTCTATCTTCACTCGCAAGATTATTTAACCATAAACTATTTTGAATCTTGGGGTAAGAATATTCTAAAAATCAGATAACTTTCCCAATGTGTAGGAATTTAGGACTAGGACCACAAATAATACAGATAACTGAGTCATATTTCCAAAAATTTTATGCAGCTATATATTCTTTCCCCTTAAAACTTAGTTGATTATCCCCCAAACTCATCCCTGTGCTATCACTTTCTATTGATTTCAATCCTGTATTCATTCATGAGTAATTTGTATGTTTGTTTATAAACCAGAATTATCCCTTACTTAAAATAAATCTTATTTAAAAAAAAAAGCTTTCATGAGAGCATGATGAAGTTAAAATTAGTATGTTAACATCTTTGTGCATTTTTGAAAAATAACTGTTAGAATTCTTTTTGTTGTTGTTTTTTTGATTGTTTCAGGAGGAATTTACTAAAAATTAAATTGTAAATTTAATTAGTTTAAATATAGATTACGTATTCTAACAGAATAGCAGGTAGAATATTCAAAACTGCACAGGTCTAACTAGGCAGTAGATACTAGGGAAAAAGCTAACTATTGTGAAAATATTTTAATCACGCCATGAACAAATTTATATGGGCCATGGTAAAGTTGCTGATGTGATTGAGGCAAATATAAAGTTTTTCTAGATTCAGTAATGTACATGTTTTAGAAAATATCTTGTGTTATATATTATTTTTCTTATATGACTAAATATACACATGCATTATCCTTTACTTTTAATGCTACTTGAATTTCCTGTATATATAATGTAGCATACTGGCAATTTATAAGATAGAATACCTCTTCCTTGGAACAAAATATATATTGCAGTGTGTAAGATAAACCAGTACATATTTCTAGTTGCTTGGGATATCTATCTATCTATATAAAGATAGATAGTTATCTGTATCTATCTATCTATCTATGCTACAGATATATAGATCTATATAGATATCTATATCTATGTTCTATAGCATAGATAGACAACCACAAGCATACATCTATATTATTGTGTATATATCTATATATCTACATAGCTTAGGTTTCTGAATTTCTCTTCCCCTGTTAGGAGATGAAAACTAACTGCCAAATTCTGTTTCAGTTCCTACTCGACAAGGTGAGAGATTTCTAGTAAAATAATCACCTAGACTAGAAACTAGAGACTAGGACTAGAGACTAGACAGCATTCACGTACCTTGTGGGATTTGCAGAACGCCCTACTTCCCTATGATTTCAGTAGAAGCTGGACTCCAAGTTGTCCTCCCAGTGTATATGCATGCACTTTAAGAAATGTAGTATTTTGATTGTTTTTTTGTTTGTTTGTTTGTTTTGCTGTGTTTTGTTCTGTTTTTAAGAAATAACTGTACTTGATTAAGAGTTATTTGTTTTATAAGAAAAAAACATGGGTAAAGATGGTGNCAAATTCTGATGTGAATTATATCTCTGCAAATCTATTAGTTTCAATGGACATGCATATATAAGAGCCTATGTTCTATGTTCTACAGACATTAGCTGTCATTTCCTCAAGTTTAAAAACATGAATGAAGTCAGTCAAAGCCAGAGTCAACAAAGTGGATTTAGGTGATAAAATCTATTCTACCTACAAAACCAAGAAAAATCTAAACATTACTATTCATTTTAATAATGTTTGTTAACTCCCAGAGGAAACTAAAGAAGTTACCTAGCCTAAAGAAAGAAAAATATCATAAAAAAAGACTCGGTCATGACTTGTGGATACAGCTACTGCAACAAAACATATAAGAGGCGCTCCCTTCTCTCTCGCTAAGCATAGTGAACAGCAGAAGTTTCTGTATAATCTCACGGTTTTAGAAAAACATATTCTTTTCTATTAATTTACCATCATCATAATTAGCAGAAAAAGGCATCAGTTCCTACTTGACGAGGTGAGAGATTTCTAGTAAAATAATCACTTTTCTCTTCTCTTCTCTTCTCTTCTCTTCTCTTCTCTTCTCTTCTCTTCTCTTCTCTTCTCTTCTCTTCTCTTCTCTTCTCTTCTCTTNTTTTGTTTGTTTGTTTGTTTTGCTGTGTTTTGTTCTGTTTTTAAGAAATAACTGTACTTGATTAAGAGTTATTTGTTTTATAAGAAAAAAACATGGGTAAAGATGGTGATTATGGAACTGGAAGGGTAGCTAGTCAAGGGCAATCTATATGGACATAAAAGTAGCCCTGTTACAATTCCTTTATTATCTATTTGTATGTAGCATTTGAGTATTTACTAAGCATATTTTCAAAACTTTGCTTTTAAATACAATAGGTTGTCTAAAAGATGCACTCACTGTTTCGCTGACCTTTACACATCTTGGTAGTATTGGAATGTTAATGGTGAAGAATTCTAACCTTCATCCTAAAATTCTTTAAACGTCTACTGTTAAAATCATAACCATAACTATGAGCAAGATTTGCGTACTTTTCACTTCACCCAATGAATGGAGGAAATTCTAGTAGCAAAGCATGCAATAGTAATAGCATCAGCATTAGCAGGTGCAGTTAAAATAACTATGGGAAAATTAGCTGCAGATCTATTTTGCATGGAAAAAATAGCTGGAACCTGTACTTATCTGCAGTAAGATTCTACTAAGGTTTTCAATCCTGATTGTTTGGTCTGTCATCCCTTGCCTAGCCTTGCCTTACCTTGCCTTGCGTTGCAAACCCCTTTCAAACCTAATTCTTTGGTTTTTCACCCCTCGTAAGACACTCTTGTAAGAAAAAGATTAGATTATAGTGGTAGTAAACTTCTTAAAGCAATAATAGTCAGGACTGGAAAACAGTCTCTGTGTTTAAATATCTCATTGGATGAAGTAATTGGACTTGATCCTTGTATATGAATTTTCTTTAAAATGAGAATTATATGAAAAATATTACTTGATACAAAAGCATCTGAATAAATTGGCATTGGATTAAAACATGCACAAAGGTTTCAAATTTCAGAAAGGGTTCTCATAGCTATGTACCTTCAATATGGTTCTTTCTGAAAAAGAAAAACCTATTAGTAGGTATCTATTAAAAGCTACATTCCTTTGCAATAAATATAATTCTTTTTTCCTGCAGTGCTGCGGCAAAAGGTGCTAATGAACACAGTGACACCAGCACTTGTGCATCAGTCTACAACACACAAAACCCAACACTGTTCTCCAATAGCTCTTTCAAGTTATTTCATATTAATCATTTATTTACAAATTCCAGCAGATGGTCCCCAAAATGGTACAGGAAAAAAAAAAAAACATTTATATATTTTGCATGTGTATAATCATATGAAAACAAAGTAGGTAAAAAAAAAACTTAATATTTATTTAGTTGTACATGAGAAACATCCTGGGAGAACAAGACTGTCCATAAGCTTTTTTTCAAAAGGTCAAGTGATCTTTTAATGGAAACAATGGAGAACCAGTGATTCACATGACTTTCAAGGTGCTTTGGTAAGTATATTTTTCCTAGTTGATCTAAACAAGAGATGGCACTAGCATAAGGTATGTTTTCCCAAGGAGCTTTCAAGTAGCTTCCATATCAGGGCTGTGCAGAACATGAAATGAAACATTAGCAGAGCAAAAAGCCTCTATAAATCAGTAAACTTCTCTTCTATGAGGTGTTTGTTCTTCTTGTTCTCACAGAAAACAGCTCTTTTGCCTTTTTTTTTGTCTTTCAGTTGTCTTTTCTGCTATAGATTCAACGGCTTGCAACCTCCATTTATGTGAATAACTCTCAAGATGTTTGTCACAGCTTGTGTTGTGTTTGAAATCAATGCTATCATTACAACTGTACAAGAAAACAAAAATGTAATGCTGCTTTCATGAAATGTCCCCTCTGGATACTTTTCACTTCTCTACTTAACATTTATAGATACCACTTTGCTCACATCTGCCAAAGTCATTTTTTACCTCTTTTTCAGCTCACCACAGTTCCCACCTTTCCTCATTCAAAGCTCATTGGCTGGTTTGCCTTCCACACACGCAGGCTTTCAACAGCTGCACTCTCACATTAACAACCAAGAACCCCGTTGATTTGATTTGTCATGAGTGCATGTCACGGTATACAATCTTTCATGTGATCTAATCATATTCATTTGTATTAGACATGAACTAAATATATTTGTATACACATTAGCAAGATTTCAACACTAATTCAAAAGCATTGTGAATATCAGGACAAGAAAGTAGCTTAGGTATAACTGTGTATTTAGTTATAACTATCAGTTAGAACTGTTTATATGTAACATAAATATACAAAATAAATAACTGCAAACTGTTAAAAAAAACTGTAGAACACTGGGTCATGCCAAAACTCCTCAACCAGTGTTATCTGGGTAAAAATATCAGTGCACTTAATTGTGTACTGTGACAACTAACACTGGTTGGGGAGACCAGTAAGAGACTGATATTTTTGATGTTCCAATTTAGATTGCTAAATGTCAAGTTCCTTCATTGACACTTTTTTATTTTTATCTGCAATGGGAAGGAACAAAAGTCAAGGGATATCTGCAATGGTGTGTGTAATGCCTACATATTAATCTTGACTCCATCAATTACAGCTTCGGCTCCATCAATTACAGCTTCCCAGTCTTTCTGAGCTTCCTGTGGCATCAGAACTGGTTTAGCAGAGGTGGTTTTACAGCACTGTTGTACATCCCATTATGAAGTGTTGACTAAAAATTTATGCAGTAGTGATTCTAAAGTAAAGCAGCAATACACTCATTCATGGCTGCTCCAGACATTCACTGAGCTAATAAGTAAAACTCACATTTGAATCACAAATTTTCAGACATTCTCTGATCCGTACAAAATGTCTTGTGGAAAACCAGCTTGATGCACACCCACATCATTTTATCTACTGCTATAGCCTAGATTAGAACATAACGCTTCTAAATATTTAAGTGAAAATCTTAGCACAAAGCAGACCACGTTCGTGTTGCCATGTCACACATTGCGGGAGGATTAAGAATTATTAATGTTCTTTCCTAAAAAGAAAAGAATAGCAAAACTTCAGTGTGTCTCTTCTTACTAGCATACAGCTTTGCGGGGTTTTCCCCACTCTTTTCTGTGGGTAGTAGGATTCAGTTATATTTATTTCTTGAGGCTTTCTGACTTCAGACATAAGCTAAAATTTATTATTGTGCATTTTGTATATCCAAAAAGCCGCCCCCAAAACAAACAAAAAAAAACACTACCGCCACCACCACCAAACATTTGTTATTATACACGTAAGACTACTTCTTCAAAAGCGGGCAGCTTTCTTAATTTTTTTTGAAAACCTAGAAGGCCTATGCCTTCTGCATAGGTCATCATTTGTGTTAGTCACACTTGCTAAAACTAAGTATCTTAGAATCACTTCTTTATCTTTCTGAGTGTTCTTTATTGGCAAGTCACAACAAACTGTAAAATTTGCTACATTTACCATGAACAGCTTGTGAAACATGTCAACTTTCTCTATAATTTTCACGGGGCTTTAATTATGAATCAATGTGATGTTATGAATAGGGTTATTCATAGCTAATGCTTTCAACATGCAGTAAGCAATATTCTCATTTCTTAAACCTTGCTCATATCCACAGGCACTTCATTCTGGATTATTTCTTTTGTGGATACCCAAGCATATGCATTTTACTCAATCTAATGGTCAAGTTAAAAAGGAAATGATGCATTTTCCTTGGAATTTTACATTGCAAATAAGAACGAGTTATCTTACTGGAGAGTTGCAATCCTCCTGGGACTGTTTGTGACTGACACTATATTTTATCAGCACATTGAAACAACACACTTATCAAATGGAAAAGAAGAAGAAGAATTACAAGAGATTTGATCTTCTTTACAGCTTCTAATAGTAAAATACACTGTATGATTAATGAACCTGTCAACTGTAATGGGGAGAATATGTAACAAGTAACTGTGCATTACTTGTTTGTGATTTTTATCTTTTATAAATGCAACCATGTGTAGGATGATAAGATTAACTCTTGGTGTTTTTAAGTGAACACTATATGCAAGAATAATACAACTTATGAAGTCTCTTGTCTTGCTTTTTTTTTTTCTTTTTTTCCAGTTCTCTAAGCCTTAAAAATTGGAATTTTCCCTAATTCCAAAGTAATTATATTATTTTTTCACTTTGCGTATCTACACATTTACTACAGAGTAAATGAAAAAGAGCCCACATAGTTCACTTGTCGCTTTCCATTTCCATTTAGTTCCTCATGTTTTGTTCCCTGAGGGTTTTCTGTCTCTAACATAAGAGTTTCTATCGCTTCTCTGGGATTTTTATAAGGTCTACCAGAGGAGAGTCCCAGGCATGCACTGAAAGCTGGCTGGCATCCCAGGCAGCATGGCACAGGAGATGCATGCATGCCATGCAGACCTGTTTTTCCAAATATCTTTGAGATGCCCTGTGTTTGATTTTGTTTTCTTATGTTCTAGATTCTAGGAAGAATATGGAGAGAAACATTTTTCTTATCCCACTACTCTGAAGCTGGATGATTCCTAATGCTCACAGAATCACAGAGTGGTTGTGGTTGGAAGGGACCTCTAGAGATCATCTAGTCCAACCCTCTGCTCCAGCAGGGACACCCAGAGCACGTGGCACAGGGTGGCATCCAGGTGGGTTTGAAGATCTCCAGGGAAGGAGACTCCACAGCCTCTCTGGGCAGCCTGTTCCAGGGCTCTGTTACCCTCACAGGAAAGCAGTATTGTTTTAACTATTTTGTTCTGCCTCTGCACCTTGATAAGAGCCTTGCTGTAGTGGCAGGCCTTGACACTGGAGCCAAATTGTAGTTTTCTATCAGCTTTTCTCACAAGCTACTGGGAGTGAATCGGAAATGTGGCATTTTTCATCTGAAACTCAAGGACTTTATTAATGTCTGCAGCCAGAATACTCTAAAGAGGACTTTAAAAGAAAATGCTTGTGAATTTTCCCTTTATTCAGAGGAGGGTCCAGTGGCATGAAAATAAGATTTATTCTTCTTTACTTGGAATTTACTTCTTTACATTGAGCTATCTCATTACTCCTTGTGCAACTTGTACATGGAAAGTAATACCACATAAGTGTCACATCCACAGAAACTCTGGATTACCAAGATGTGAAGTGCTCGCAATTAGAATCAGATTTTCGTCTGTCACATTGTGATTCACAAATCAACATTTTGTAATTATTTAGTCAGAAATAAACAACTTCTTAGGTTTTAAGATATTTGAAAATGATCACACTTTCAGAAAATAGTCTATTTCAGAACTTATATTTTTACATTTTAGAATTCAATTCTGAGCATTGGTGATGTATGATGTGTGTGGTGATGTAAGATGTGGATCTGTGAGAAGGGATTTAACAAAGAAAATGGCAAAAGTATTTGTGATTAAGTTGAATTATTGTTGAAAATGACATCATTTTTTGCAAAGCACTTCATTGTCCTGTCACTTCACTAATTTAGATTGGTGACATTAACAGTGCAAGCTGCAATATTTATATTAAATATTTAAAATATTAAATGAAATCAGTTCTTATTGTTCTTAGCTGTCCTTTTTTCTTGAGGGGAATTAAAAAGTCATATTCCATTTACAGTAATGCCTACATAAAGAAAATGAGAAATTTGTCTACTTCATCTGTATCATGATGCAGCCTTTTAGCAACCTGTAGATGTTAAGTTTTGTACTAATCATGCTAACTAATTACTTTCTGCGTAGTTATCTTCTGTTTCTGCATTTAGACAAAATGTTAAGTAGGAGAGGAACATCAAATATGACTTTTGCTGACTCTATTTTCACATAGCAATGCATAACCAAGAAAGATTGTATACATCTATAGCAGTAATAAGAAGACACAAGCAAATTAAGTCCATTACTGAATGGGAAAGCTAAACGGATGATGCAGTTCAGGCTGAATGTACCAATGTCATTTTGCTTGAACATTAAATATGACAAGAAGCTTAACACAGTTACTTTAAAAACATATAAGGTATAAGACCAGAAAAAAGAAAGTAATAGGTTAAAAAAAATCACAAGTTTAAGTTAATTAGACCTACCGAAATTCTTTATTTAGAATATTAAAGAATTGCATAGAGATACATAGAGATACACGGGGAAATGTGGATGGCCAAACGAAGTACACAACTTGAAAAGTAAATAAAAGAAGATTTAGAGTGCAGATGAGATAATACAGTCATTAGAGCACACTAAAACTGTTGTCATTATTCCTAAAAAATCTCTGTCTAAAGGACAAGATGACAAGAAACAACCAACATAGATTTTAAGAACAAAACATGTCAAGTCTATCTCATTTTCTCCTGTGAGAGAAAAATTGTTCTCTTGGTTGGTGGCAAGTAATAGATGTAATTTAGTTTGACATTAGTAGAGCTTTTAACACTGTCTAAACAAAATTGTAATAAAAAAGAGAAAAGATGATCCAGATGAAGAGACTAAAAGACAGGAAGTCAAACAGTTAAAAAAATAAATGGACTCAGGATGCCAAACTGGGAGAACAGATCTAGGACAATTAAGCAATTACATCACACTTAGGAAAAATATAGTAATAATAAAAAGAAATATATAAAGGAAATGAAGGAGGATGTAGCAATTATTGTCCAGGATATATGAAGAAGACTCATTAATATTCTCAATAGTCAGTGACCATTGGAGGAGATGTAAATATAATCAAAATTTGTGTTTATCAACTTTGTTTTCATGTGACTGTATGATTCACAGAGACCTTACTGCCTTCTGTGAGGCAGCAGCTGGAGTATTAGGAGAACCTTGGACAACCCTGACCAAGGCATACACTGTGGGACTAATAACCCAAAGACAGAAAAGTAATGTATTTTTTTTCTGAAACAAAGGGTAGTAACGGGCAATTTGTGATTGACTTTCACCAGCTTACTCTTATGCTCATTCTAAATTCAAAACAAATTGCAAAGTGCTCATCTAGCCCATAGGTTTTGCTGCCAAGAATTACAGTTATAGACCATATAGACTGCTGTCACAAAGGAATCTTATACAGCACAGCTATGGTCCGCAGTAGAGGTATTAAGCACAACAGTACTGATAAAAACAGACTCTATAGCTTAACATAAGTCAAGATATGAATAACTGTATCCGTACCCCAAGGTCTAGGTCAATATGTGATGGTTCCACATGCTACTCTTACGGCTGACCTATTTCAACACAACATACTGATGCTATTTGCCTTCACAGGGTGTTAAACTTGACAAGATATCAATGACATGATTTGTCTGCTTTAAATGTCCTGTAGCCAAACTGTCCTCTTCTATGTAAATGCTTACTAAAAGAAATGTCTTAAACTCCAGTCTAAATGTTGATGTAGCACTTCAAAGATGGGAGAAATCAGACATTTATAAAGTTGTCTGAGTGGTAAGTAGCAGTTTATTTTTAGTGCCATCAGAATTGGTGTGAAATGCCTTTCCTGGCTAGCATTCCTTCTCTGACTATATGAGCAGTCAGTTAATATGTTAACATATTATACTTGCCAAAATAAAACTCCTAAACCGCACCCACTGACATTAATGATAGACTGTGGAAAGGTTATTAATAATCTGAGTTCAAGTTTTGCTACCAACTGTCAAATAAAGTGTTATGCTACTGAATTCTTAATGAAACACTGGAGTGAGGGAATTCTGCATTTAAAATATTTATTGTTGTAACCATATTATTTTTCCATTGTGTATTTTATGTCAAATAGCGTAAAGTTCTTTTCTCATTTGTACCATTATTTTCTCTTCTCTCTGTTATTCCTGGAGGGGAAAAAAGGACTATGAACAACATCTAACTGTTCTTTCTGCACTTCTGCTTCAGGATGTAAAGATAAAATTTCTCAAACACTAGGACCTATAGACCTGATTTTTATTTTGATGTTTGCTCACAAAGAAAATTGCCCCATTATTCCCAAGTAAAGCAGAGTGGGATTTTTTTGAAGAACAACATTTATATAGAATATATGATTTTATCAAAAATGAAAAAATGAAGAGTAATTAATTACCAACATCAGAATAGTCTGTTGCCCAGAAGTTTCAGACCTACGTCCCAATTCCTAAACAAAGCATTCTGCTGCAGAATATCCTGACTAAACATTTCTTAAATGATAGTGCATTTTTGAACTATTTTTTCACTTTTGAAATTCCTCTTCAAGTTTTCTCTTTTCTATTTTAGATATCACAGCAATTGTCATTATGAGTCAGAGGCCTCTGTGACACTGAAAATTTGTCTCCGTAGTTGCTTTCCTATGCATCAACTCTTCCAGCCTTGGGACTGAGCATGCAGTCACTGCTCCACTAGGCAATTGCTGCTTTTTTGCAGAGCTGACAAAGTATCAGCAAATCACAGAATCATTAAGGTTAGAAGGGACCTCAGAGATCATCTAGTCCAACCCTGCTGCACATGCAGGGTCACCAAGAGCATGTTACACAAGGTCACGTCCATGCAGGCTTTGCATATGTCCAGAGAAGAAGACTCAAATGTATTTATTTCTCTGCTATGTTGATGGCTTCAAAATTGTCGTGATGACTAATGATATATTCCTATGGATAGAAGCAGGATGTTTAAAGCAGCAAGTCATTTTGCAGGAAAGCTATTACAAATATTTTACGAAACTTAGATTGGTTCATCCTTATGTCGTACCAAAAACTTTTATCATTGTATGCTTTTTGTTGTTGGTGGTGTTTTTTTAAAATAATAAAATTTAGGTTTAGTAGTTGGGAAAGGACATACTCTCTACCTTTGTCCTCAGTTTTCAAGTTGTGTTTGTGAGAAACTCCAATGACAGTAGACAATAGACAGCTCTGATACTCCTAGACACTGTGACTACTCTAATCCACTTTTCTTTTCCACTTTTCAATAGTGGCCACTGACAGAACAAGAGGAAATGGCCACAAACTTAAGCACCAAAAGTTCCACAGGAACTTAAGGAAAAATTTTTTGGCAGTGAGGGTGACAGAGCACTGGAACAGGCTGCCCAGAGAGGCTGTGGAGTCTCCTTCTCTGGAGATCTTCAAACCCACCTGGATGCCGCCCTGTGCCACATGCTCTAGGTGTCCCTGCTGGAGCAGGAGGGTTGGACTAGATGACCTCTAGAGGTCCCTTCCAACCTTAGGCATTCTATGATTCTATGATTCTTATAAATACACCTGTAAAATCCATCACTACCCATCAGGGAACTGAAGTGTACAAATTCAAACTGCCTTGGTTTATTTTTTTACATGAAAGAAAATTGAGTAGCCCATTCCATTTTCATGTTACCTTTGGATCTGACAGCTAAAAGGACTCTCTGCAGATAGTTTGCACAAGAAAAAAAATAGACAATGAGGATTTTTAAAGGCATAATTTTGCAAAATTTCTCACCAGCAAGCCACTTTCAGTAGTGCAGGCCAGATGTAATAAGTGAAGGAAAAACAACTGTAGGAAAATGTCAAGCTTGCTAGTTTAGAATGAACCACTATTGCAGAAGAAAATCATCGTTTAAAAGTCTGCCACAGCATTCTTCACATACTGCACTACAGACATTGTTAGTACTTGTGGATATTGGCAATTGTTACATGCAATTACTCATGTTACTTTATAAAAGTGCTCTGTAACTGCACTCTAGTGATTCTGACAGTGTTTCTGTGTCCCTTGGCTATTTTAGTGTCTCATTGTATAACCTCATGATGTTGTTTTTGGAGCAAAGCTGTAAAACTGCAAAACGCACCAGAAATGTTCATGTACTTAAGGTGACCCTGATGAGTTTGTTTAAGTTAAAACACATCCCTCTGAATATGAAATTCAGGCTCCAGCCTGTTATACTCATCTCCAGCTGTTATAAATTAATTTATGACCCTGATGATGGTAGAGGCTGCAAATTAAAATATCAGAGAAACAAGCTATTTAATCACTTTTAGGTTACTTTTAAACCCTTGTTGACACCTTGCTTTCCTTTTTACAAAAACACAGAATAGAGTGCATAAAACTTCATTATGGTCCCATTCAAGAACAGAACGTTGACATTCAAAGGCCAAAAATCATACCATTGGAAATGAATGAAAATATTGTTAATATAGAACCAATATTGCTATCACACCTTGGAAGGGATAAAAATGTAAAATGTGAATTTGAACAAATGGGCAATAAAACACTCCTAAAAAGAAATATATGCTTAGGTTATATATTGCACATGATGGAGAGATGAAAGCATTCTGGTGGATGAAAATCTCCAGGTGTTTCCTAATTCTCTACAAGGGAATTTTTGGAGCTTAAGAATTTCACACTTGACAGATGCAGCTTCCTGACCTTCCTAGTAACAATCTAGACACATTAGGGAACCCCACCTGGTGATATCTTGTGGATAATTCCTTTCCTTCTTTGTACTTTCTTTGCACTATCATCTATCTCACTTATCAGCTGCCTGTTAAATGCCTCCTTCAGATATCCCAAGTTCAAGGTTCTGTATAGAAAAAATCTAAAATTTTGGGATGGAAAACATTATAAAAATGTAAAGCATGATTACAGTTTGGGAGACACCAACTTAGAGCAGCTGGTTTTTGAAACAAAAAACTGATTATATTGGTGGCAGTAACTACTGACACTTGCTGCTTAATTAAAACAGTAGTTTAGCGTAATTTGTCCTAGGATGAAGATGCATTTTGCTGTATCCAAATGACTCTGAAAAGATTTGATGTTCCAAGAATAGATCTCCTAGTAAAAGCTGTTGAGAAAAAAATACACAGTCATTGATATGCAGATTACCAAGAAATATATTCTAAAAACTTCAAACATTTATTTAATCTGGCAACGTAAGCTGGTACACTCTCTTGACAATGTAGCTAAATCATCCTCAGGAGAAAGAGAATCTACTTCTCATGCTTCTGGGTTTTCTTTGATCCGAAAATGCCCCTCCAATGTACAGATATTAGCAAAAGAAAAGGACAGTAAATTTCTGTTCTCTTCACATGACAGAAAATATGTGTCCCAATCAAGTATATTTTCCTGCCATTGGTTCCCATCTTATGCTTATAAGAGATGCACAGGCATTCCAGATTTGTCACTTGAGGAAACTCATATATTTTTCTTCCATTTTTCCAGTTCCCATTCTCTCTGTAAAACCATTTCCTCTTTGCTAGTCAGTGGATCTAGTTTTAATGTGATTTGGTTGGTCAGAAGTAGTTTGATTTTCTGTTTAGTAAACATAGCAGCTAGGAATCAAAAAGCACCAAGTTCTGTTATAATTGAATCAAAGTCATAAAAAATGTGATCTTTCCAAAACTGTGCATGGGAATACTAAAAAAAAAAAAAAAAAGGTCACATTCTATTGGTGCCACAGCAAAAAATAAAGGGCAGTATTTTTGTGAGTGTCATTCTCAACTTTCTATGACATTTCATTCTCTTCTAGTAACAGACAAATCCATAAAACTCTTCCTGAATGCATGGAAAATATGATTTTCCTAGTTTAGTGAAAAAAAAAATTAATTATTAAAATAGACTGGCTGAATTACAATGCTTTAAGCCAACCCATTAAGCCAACCCATCGTCATTTTTGAAAGTCCTAGTCATACTGGCTGCATTAGGCAGTCAAGGAGTATACAGTAAGATATCTACTCTTTTGTAATGTAGATGTTGTCTTTTTAAAGAAGGTGTGATTATATTCTGAATAGGTCAGTCTGTGTGCCTGGCATTTCTTCTCTCTTTCCCATGACCTTTTACTAAGTAAGTGGGGATTTTTGCACTCTTTTTGGAACTGTCCATTATTAGGCAGTGAATATGAGAGGCACAGTTTGACCATACCAGAATTATTGCACTGGATTATTGGAAGGGCAGTAACCACCTACTGTGGATGGAACTGTTTCTTCCTTAACAGCATGTCTCCAATTCACGTTTAACTTCACTTTGTCTTCTGTTTGCTCATCCACGTTTCTAAAGATTTAAATAAATGTGCAGTCACATTTGCTCACTGAAAGTAACAAATGAATAAAACTGCATCGGACAGCTCTGAGTTTCACAATGTATGCTTAAGCAGATGTCTTCTTTCAGATGGCATTGTAAAGAATTAATAATATGGACTTTTCTTGGTTATGAGAGAGACAATTAGAAGCTTTAATCCAATATCACATATTTCAAAAAAAGTTACTTTTTATTCAATTTCAACAGCAAAGAGATGGATTACCAGAGTAATAAGCAACATGATGTTGTGTTTCACTTCCTCTGTAGTATTTTAAAACTACAGTCTACCAGTGCCTACCTTAAGATTTCCTGTGGGAGTATTTATAAGAATACAAAGCTCAATAGGCAGCACTGATACTGTATTAAGGATCTGTGATCATTTTCACTACAGAATAAATATGTGATATAAAGTGAAGGCTTTTTATTAGTAGAGAATTGAAGTTTGGCTTATATGAAAGATTTGATTCTCTTTAATATAGTGCAGAGCTGTATCATTTTCAGATCTTTTCCTGGTCTATCAAGGTGGAGGAGTGGCAAATGTTTAAATCTTTTGTTAATGAATGAGCTTTTAACCCATGAAAAAATATCTTTGAGTGTGGTTTATAATATGTTCAATGAATATGATAGCCATAGTTTAGTCCCTACTGGATACTTTTCCATATTACAAAAACCATCCTGCTTCCCAAATTTGGCACAATTAGCAATTTCTGGTGACACAAAGCCAAAAACTGAAATCAGAGTGTGTTGGAGACTGGGTTTATGGACTATCAGAGAAGCTGTGAAGAGGAGAATATACAAGGTCTGTCACAACCATCTGTCCCCACCCAAACAATGTAAGGAATATAAAAGCTAAGTGATTTTTTCAAGAAGAGCAGGCCTATGCAGGCTATTATGTAGGGTTAGTAGAGCTAATTCTGACCTGAGAAAGCACATTCACATAAATTTAGTGTAGCATTAGTTGAAGATAGTATTAGTAGTAGTTGAAGATAATCCCAGGTAAACATGATTAGGCATTCACTCATCAACAGGCCCAAATGTTTTTCATTTAGTTCATAGTGGATATGTATTATATGGCCACAGTTAAGCCAACAATTAGGGCTGATACCAAGTCTGTGATTCAAGACCTCACAGACCGAGGAACTGTACAAAAGTCTGATTCCTCAGATGCAGAGGTCTAATTGCTAGCATAATAAAACACTTGACTTCTCTGTGGCTCCTTTGGATCACTGGGTATTAGATAACATTACAGTGAAGCCTGCCAAATGGAATGAGATGTGTGGACAAATCCTGAGAGATGTTACGATGAATGCTATTTTTGAAGGGAAATGTCACATGCTAGAGTCTCTGGCAGAAATGACTCATTTATGGGACCAAGCTGGAATTAATCTAAACGTTTGGGATAGCAGGGACTGCAATGTTAAAATAATTTCATTGCAGTTATCAGCATAGGCAAATCCTAAATCATTTTCTCTTCTGGATCCAGTACTCATCCTAGTCCCTTTGCTCATGCAGGACAAAGAAGTAAATCCCTTAGATCTCTTGTTTTCCTGAATGTTGATTCTAGTATAGTTATAACCACTAGCCCATACTTATCATTCAGTTTAATGTAGGTCTGAAGTGATAGCAAGTTCTGTCTGGTGTTCAGAATACAAAGTATCAGAGTTTGGTTTACTGATCCACGGTCTGATGGATGGGCTGGGGTTAAATTTCAGGAGGGCAGAGATTGAAGATCTAGATCTCCTGCTGGGTCTTTTAAAAAGTTAAAGGTTAGAATGTGGGCTAGAACTACCAGACAAAATTGCTTATCCATCCATTGGTGCTTTGACCAGCGCGGTTCACTCACATTTGCTAAATACGTAAATGAGGGTAGGGTTTGAGCCAGGATGGACTGAAGAACCCAGCTTATAGATGAATCCTTCCAACATCATATAGAACCAAGGATCAAGGGAAACTTATTCATATTATGCAGAAAGGAAAGTCTCTTTTTTTTTTTTCGGGATGCAAACAGGTTGAAGATTTGCTAGGAGTCTTGTGGGGATGGATGAGCATAGATGGATGAGCATAGTAAGGCTGAATGGGTTATGATGATATCTAGGAAAGAGCACATATGATGCAAATTATTTTAAGTCTGAGATTATGTTGTGATTCAGACAAGGGCCCAATAATTCTAAATTTCATTGCTGGATCCTGATAATATATCTCTAGGAGGATTCTTACTATCAGATGAAGATTGTTAATTCTAAGGGGGATATAGGTCACGGGGCTACATTGTTAGTCAGAGGTATCATCAGGATAATATCAGGGTGATATCTGGGTGATATCAGGGTGAGTGTTTGGGACACCAAGTCAGAATTGCTGTGAACTATGTAGAATTCAGTTCCGTCAGAGAAAAATGTTGGCAAGAGGGACTGTAGCAGGTTCTAAAATCACTGATAATAAAGTGATATAATTGTCTGAATAATTGTCATCTTTGATATTAAAGAGGATCTGGATTTAGCCTTACTGTTCAGATTGGCCCTTTACACCTTCAATAATTGGTCTAGGCTACCTCTTACGCAGGCATATAAAGAAATTTGGTGGCAGTATATACAGTGCCTTCCTAGAACCAAATAAATCATAAAATCATCTAATCTGGAGAGCTAGACAGCCATAAGCTGGGTTAGATCTACTTTTCCCTCCTAACAGGACATTAGAGTTATCATTTATTCACCAAAAGATTTTATATCATTAATGCTGCAATAAAATTATGCAAGGTTTTCAAAACTAACCCGCCACCACACAGCAGCATGAAGTTATAATAACAGATAAAATCACTTCACATAGTTATCTGGTCTGCTAGTTATCTGTGAATTAGACACCATTTTTGTTTGAAAACCTCTTTTTGATTTGCAAGTTTGTTTCCCAATGCACAATACAGAGTTAGAATATGTCAGTAAAATGGGAAAATATGGTTTGGGATTATTTTCATTCCATCATGAAGTAATGTAAACACAATCTTCTCTATCCCAATCTACTTTATGACTGCAGAGTGATGACAGGGAAGCAGGGAATGGAAAAGCAGAGATATAATGTTTTAGCTTCAATATCCTTCTCAAAGAATACCAGCAGTGTTTAAGAGTCTTTGCTTGTGTGTGCTGGGCTAATAGTCATTTTGTGTGTACTTAGGACAACTGTAGTTTAAGATTATTGCTTCTCTTCTTGCTTCTATTTACTCTCTACCCAGTTTAACCATCTTTTTTTATCATCAAGTGATACTGCTTTCTGTGCACTGCAGAATGTATAATGTTCTACATGCCAGCTGTCAGAGGTAATGCATTTTCCTAGAATACGTCTGGCAAAAAAAAATTAAGGGTCATTTGTAGCAGAGAAGGATCTAAAGGCCAGAGTCAGAATGAGGATTCCGTTGAGCTCGGTGCTGTGCAGCCTTACTCTATACCCCAAACTGCCTGCACATGGAGGCTGGATGCTTTTTACTAAAGGCCGTTTAAGACTTCATGCAAATTTTTACAGACCCAAAAGAAGCACTCTCTAGTGCTCTAGTTTCTCTAAAGAAAAAAAATGAATCTCTGCCAAGACTGATATATGACAAAACTTATGAACAATATACCATTTACAATCTGGTCTAAAAAGGCAGCATTTTGTGACACCAAGGTGAACGCAGACACTAGGTTGCAGTATCCAGCAGGAAAGTGCACACAAGCACTGAGCTGTAGTTTGAAGTTAATTAATGTGTTGTTATTTAAACACAAGAAGCTTCCTAGATGCAAAATGAAACACAGGAGATCTCTACTGAAACTAAATACATTCAACAAATCAATAAAATTACACTTAGATTTCACTCTGTTTCCATTTTAAACTGTATGTACAATCCTAAGTAGTTTCTGGTCCTTAGTTTGCATCTATTACATAGTTCTAAAAAGGATATTGATTGGTGTGATAAATGCAGCTCCTGATGAAAGTTAAACAAATTGCCCTCTGTTTAGGTATACATTTTAACCTATTCAGATTCCAACCTTAAATTCTTTCTTGAAGAGTACATTATAATATACCCTTTACAGCAAAGTTACAATTCTGATCATACAAACTTCAGAATGTATCCAAAAGTATCCAAAAGCAAGATCAATTTTAAGAATTTATTTTCAGCAGTTGAAAATGTTATGTATGTAAGCTGTTTCTTGAAAATTTCAAGAATATGTAGGTATTTTTTCTCCCACTTTCTGTTGTCCATTGCTTGATACTTGACTCAGAAGGGAGATGAGATAGTTCAGTGTTCCTGGAAAGAGCAACTGAGAGGTCTTTGTAGTAATAAAAGAAAACTGAATAAACTGTTTCACAACACTTGTATGCTTTTAACGTGTCTATCTGTAGAAAAGATATACATTGCAGAATGTATGTTGTGTTTATTTCAGCATTGCATACCCATTTTGGATCACCTGAATAATCTATCTGTAGTTCCATGTTTAGGAATCACTGTCATTTCAGAGTCAGGTTGCTCAAACTTTTCCAATCAGCCCAGCAAAGTCAGCTACAGTAATGGTATTAAAAGAGGTGCTTAACCTGTAACTTATGCTTAAGCACTTAAAGACGGGGAAGAATTTAAAGATGTACTTGAATCCGTTCTTGAAATAGGACTTATATTATACCATGAAGTCAGGGATTCACAGTGAAAGGACAGAGATATACAAAAAGAGATAGATAAATTTCTGCAGTAATCAAATTAATATAATAACCATATCAATGCTTTGGAAACATTGAAATTTTAACCATATTTCAGGCTTTGAGCCCATGAGCTTCATTTCTTAGCATATCATTGAATCTCTTTTCTCCATGCCCAAGAGCTTATAAAGATTTTATGCCTCTGCAAAACTGAAAAAGAATTAATGCACTGAAGGAAGGAGAAAGCAGGTACATACCCCCCTGTCTCATGTGCTTTATACTAAAACAAACAAACAAACAAAATTTTTATGATAAATTGAAAGGAAGAGAAAGTGAGCATATTGTGAAGACGCTATAGCTGTAGATAAAAAGGAGAAAATTGTCAAGTGTCCTAAACCTACAATGTCTCTGCAATAGGATCTGATGACACAGCTGCTATAGAGACTAAACGGACAAATTATATAATTCCAAACATGCAAAAGCTAGATGCGTATTCTAAGAGTAGCAGAAGGTTGAAGCTGTGAAGAAAGCCCGTAAGGAGGTACCTTGCTTAGGGGAGCTGCAGGAGAGGGTTGCCTCTGTGGGGAGGTGAGCCAGCGCCAAGGGTCACAGCCAGACGTTTGGGCATCCTGCGATGCCATCTCCACTGTCCCACCAGGGTCCAATGAGCTGAGAAAAGCCCGACTAGGCAGAGCAGTTAGAGTCAGAGTGGTCCAGATATCGCGGGCAAGGCCAGAGTGATGAGTCAGGTCCAGGGCTGGGCAAGGACATCAAGGCAGCAAGTTCGTGGCCAGATGCAACACCAACAGCACGGCTCAGGCAAGGTCAAGGGCAATAGTTGGAGCTTAAACTTGCTTAAATGCAACTCTTGAGCAAAGCAGTGGAAGTCCTCAGTGAGGTTTCTGACAGCTGTTCTTGCAGCAGTCTGTGAAAAGACGTTACTGAGCTGCACCGTGTTAGGGCAGCCTTTGAATTCAGGCAGTCAGACCCCTGCATCAGGTTGCAGATTACAGGGGCTGCTAGTGCACTCAGGGCCCTGATGTTAAATTCCCTCTTGGATAGATGATTTGCTGCCAAGGGGTGAGATTCCCCAAGCTAAACCACACGACTCATCTAACCAAAGGGAAATGTCAATGAAATCTTAAATCTCTAATGGCCCAGTAGATAGTTGAGTAAGGTTTGAACTAAAGCATGACACTTTCCAAGTGAGGGATGAGGATAAATGCTTGGCATTTCCATTTCTTCGGCAAGAGCCAGGATCACAAAGCGATGATTTAACAGGTGGGCGACACCACCACCAGCTGTGTTTGAAGAAGAGCAAGCAAATTTGCTATGTCAAAAGAGGCCATTCAATTATGGGATATGAAGGTGGCGAAATCAAAACGAAAAAAATGACCCCAAATGAGCTGCAGGACACTTTGTATTCCAGTTCAAGCATAGCTGCTGTCTTTAGTGAAAATGTTTGGGAACATAAAGTCAGATGGGTAAATTCCACAATGATTTGACTCTTGTGCAGTGTCCCTGACACAGCAGCTTTACCTCAAGCATAAATCTTACACATGGCTTTTAGATTATATGCCATTATAAGAACCATGAAAAATGAGAACTAAAGGAACCTCTCTGAGTTACAAATAACTGCTAGGAAAAAAGCCACAAACAAATGCTTTGTAATTAATGATTCATGATGAAGTAGATCTAATGAATGTAACAGTGTATGCAGAACGAGTGGGTATTCTAGCAGAAAGGTTTTAGGAGGCCACTTGAAACAAAAGACAAGGCTATTTCAGGATGCAGAATCACTGGAGACCATCTGAGATGGGCTAAACTACCACTGTCAAAGAGCCAAATGAAAGGAGTCAGGCACAGCTGGTAGAAATACCCAGGAAGATTTCTTGAGGGGGAATTTTAATTATATCATGATGGTCACAGGAGAGATGCCCAGCTCCTGTCCTGATGGAAATTGATTACCTTCCACAAGGTGTCCCTTGATGGGCCTCCAAATGGAGCCAAGGTTTCCAAAAGTCAGCCTGGCTTCTAGTCATAGCAGGTTAGCAGTGCCCTGTCCTACTCGCAGTGCAAAAGCCACTCTAATCAGGTGTGAAGCATTTGATGTATGGAAAAATTAACCAGCATCTAGAGAGAAAACCTGGCACAAGACAAAGAAACCTGGCAGCTTAGACAATAGAACTGGCAAAATTTGCAGCAGTTTCATTCCAGCGTTATTGGAGGTAATTCCTTTTTGCTTTCTGTTCTACATAGCCTTTCTTTTATTTTCATTCTAGGCTGTAAATCCAAACAAGTTAGCAAGCCAGGCTACCATGTGCCATCACACCAACCTGCAAGAAACTTCAGAAAGAACCTACCATTTTTTTTCAAGTAAATTATTCATTTCAAAACATGTTCCTAAAAATAACTTTACAAACATCTTTGCACAGAACACATATAATAAGTTAAAATATCTGAAAGGACATATATTACAAAGTAAAGGCATAGACGGTCTCACTATATCAGTAAATAGTCTCCCAAACTGAAAGGATGTAGTGTTATTGCTTAATAGTTAGCAGTTAGCCCAAATCGATGTCTTACGCATTGGAGGAGAAGTATTGATGGAACCTCTTTTCCTTTTCCCTTTTTCACAGAATTCACTGTCTGCACAAAAAAGAAATTCACTGTTTTGATACAAAATCAAAGCAAAGCAAAACAAAAGAGAAAAGGAAAAGTACGTACACACAATACTATGAATCTAATGCAGCGTTTTACCCAAAGACTCTTTTTTAAAATATTTTTAAGAATAATCCTTTTCTGGCTGTCTTTGTATTTCTTCTGCTTTTTTTTGTTTTGTTTTGTTTCCTTGAAATTTCTGTTGTATTTTTGCCATACATAGCTGCCTCTGGAAGAAAAAAAGAAATTACACATATATCTCTCTCATCCCAAGTTCTTCCCATTTCATCTTTCTGAATGTGGCCAATGTTTCGGGGAACAGTTACTAGTGTTTTATTTCCATAAATTCCATAAAGTATTCCATTTCCATAAAGAAATGTAGCATTTTCCCTGAACGAGTTGTGGCAGTGTCCAACAGTCCAGCCTTAATGAGGTTTTCTCTTAACTCCAAGAATAACAAGAGACATATTTAGAAAAAATCATCAAACGTTTCAGCCTTGCAAAACTTATCCAGGCACTCGGTGATGAACAGTTAACCTTTCCAAGCACAGTACTAAGTATCCCACTGCTGGTAATTTTGATTTGTGTTTAGGTACCTTCCTCCTAGAACTGAGGTATATCTCGCGTTTGGAGGTAACATTTTTAGCAGGATTGTTAGAGCTTCACTAGCATTATTTTTTCACATTCTGTGGTAGAAGAAGCTCATGTCTTTTCTACAAAAGCAATAATATCAACTCCAAACTTAATTTACTCGGGTACTGATATCAGAGAAAGAGAATTATGTTGTACTACATTGATCCAACAGTGGCAGTAATTGCAGCAACTGGAGCAGCTGCTCCCATGTATGAGAGATTTGCATCCATGTACACACATCAGCAGCATCCCATTGTACAGAAAAAATGTGGCGAAATATATGTGCATGTATGTATATATACATAAATATATGCATATATTTTGAGGATGCACAGTATTTTGAAGTGGCTTGTCTGTCACTGGGGTTATATTTATGCCACTGTCCGGACACTTCTGGAGTAAATTAATTATCTTTTTTGATTCTTTCCATGGAGCAGAGGTATCCTGAAACAGCTATACGTGTGGAAGACACAAGAAGTGGAGAGAGACTGGAGAACATTCCAGCATGGATATTGCTCATATAACAATTATAGATCTCATATAGATCTTACTCATATAAATTGAGTGCTGAGAACCTGATTATATTGCAATTCTTCAGAATCTATTTGTAAGCTGTAAAAATGTTGAGACAGGACAAATAACTAGATGTAATGATATTATAATGAAATTGGGTTTGCTTGTAGTAAGAACATCTTAACAAAGTTTTGTGCACATTTGGCTCTGAGCATCTAGCACCAGGGCACATGGATACACAGGGGTACTTACACCTACCTACTTAGGAACCAGTGACTACTGATATATGGAAAGAAACTTCTTTTGAACTGCTACAAGTTATTGGATAAAAAAATATTGAGATGGCAAAGGTTTGAAGGCAATCAGTGATGTGTTTTAATAATGAATATGAATTTAGCTTACATCCTTCAGATTCAGAAACAAATAAGCAATTGTCTAATCACTGGGGCTTGATTCAAAGACAAAAAACAGGTACACTTCTTTTGTGGAACTATACAGCAAGTGGCATGGAGATATGTGATGTTCTGATGGGGTAAAATGATGTCCTGCTCTGTTTCAGCATACATCGACATTAGATTGCTTTATGTGCTTCTAATGATTTGGAGAAACTCTTTTACAGTTTATGGATTTTGATTGTTGCTATGAAGTCTTTCTTCCCCTGCTTGTTTCTGTCCTCTTGGTTCTGATACATAGGTCATTGGTCTGACCTTCAACCAACTCACAGAATATTTTCCTGAATCAGTTATTTCTTTTTGACTGAACTACCACCTCCTTGAAGCATTGGCTGAGGCAGAAGGTCCTGCCAAGGGTATATTCATTTCTTCCACAGAATTAAAGAAAGAAAATTTCCCTTACGCTCCTCATTCTGACAAAGGCAGACATTGATAGTTTTATCTCTTTGTTGTGCCTCTATTTCATCCCTGTATAGTAACCTTCTCAGATATCAGCTTATAAAGAAGTGTGGTAGATGTAATGCATTTAGAAGAGACTGGGACCTACTGCATGGGGAATGGGGGCAGGGGTGGTCAGGACAATGAAACCTGAGTCTGTTACTCTGCTTACATTGATTTGAGCCTATTTCAAGCTTGGGAAGCTTCATGAAGTGTTAAATAAGCTGGAGAGTCCTGATCAGATCAGGCAGCAATTTTCAAGGCCTTTGATAAGAAACTATATAGCTGCACTGCAAATGAATGACAAGAAAGTTAGACAGCTATAGGAACAGCTGTAGGGAATCTGCAAGAATCTCAGAAGACACTTTGAATTTAACCTGTAGGACATCTAACAGATAAAAAAAAATAAAAATAGAAAAAAAGAGAGAGAGAGAGAAAGAAAGAAATTTTGTGGTGAACATAAATAATGGGACATTGAACTAGGATACAGCGTTTGCAAATAATAATGCCTTTCCTTGTCCCGTGATCTGTACCCTGGACAATGTCATGAAATATGCTTATCATATTGCTAAGATTATGTGCTGGGAGAGACCTCAAAGGAAGTTTTTCACTCGACGCTTCCACTGGAGTTTATAAGTAAATCTCTTACTCTACCTAAAAAAGCAAATCCAAATTCCAGGCACACAGAAGCCAAATTTTAATGAGGTTCAGGTCCAGTCCAAAGTAGGACAGGTACAATTCAAGGAAAAGAGAAAAATGGAAGGAAATCGTAACTGGACGTATCTTCGTATCTTTCAAATTTATATTGGAATACACTTCATAACCCATATTCTCCTTGCTCATGATTTTCTCAACCTTTGCGCCACAGTGATTTCTACTTCTCTGTTTGATAAGACTAGAAGTGAATCTGTAGCATACCTCAACAGAAGGCAGTAAAGTTGTGGGTAAAGTTAGATGAAAATGTTTAAAAGTTCTATGTGCATACACAACAGTATGCAATTAACATAACTCTGTAATAGATGATACTGTCTCGCTGACTATACCTATCCCGAATTTAATATCAACAACATAATGATATATTCATAATTACATTAAAGTGGCAATCAGAGTGTCGTGCACATACTGCACAGTGAAACTCCCCAACAAGGACATGGAGAATGCCATTAAGTACCTTTCTTAAAATCAGTCAAAAGAAGCAAGTGAACAGGCATATATATACATGTATATGTATATGTATGTGTGTATATTTAGAAAGTGTTCTTTCTGGAGGATTAGTTTCTGTGTAGAAACAGTTGGCATGTGATTTCCAGGAATGTTGGAAGTGTCACTGTGGTAAAATGAACTTGTAGGTCCATGGAGCCATAAGTGTGCCGTTCTGTGTAAAACAGAGCTGAAGGTAGCAGCTGCATCCTTGGAGGGAGGAGAGTGCTGAATAATACAGCTAGTCCCCATTGCTAGGACAGGTATTGTGAACCACCATTTGGGCAGGAGCTACAAAGAAGAACATTGCTCTCGCCACCTTGTGAATTTTTCACCTGGACTATTCAAATATCAAGATGTCTTTTGCCTATATTATGTGTTTGGTCTTTTTGTCAGACTCTTCCAGTTTCTTTAGACAAAGCCCCAGGAGGGATATGGCGCATCTCAGGAGCCCGGGTTCACGCAGCACCTGCAACAAGGATACAAAAAAGAGGCCAAACCTGGGGTGCAAGCCCACAGAACTGAGGACTTACAGGTAAGGAAACTTGGGCTTATATTTGGTTTATTTTCCCCATCTCTTGCTGTGTAATCCCTAGAGTGATCTTTGGGATTTACTTCATGTAAATGTTGTTGTCATGAATGGAATCGCAGTATGATGCGCGCAACTTGTTACTTTGAAGAAACAGCTCCAGTAGATGAAGTCCTTGAGAGAGTTCTGCTTTTAACCCTTCCTAGGATTTTAGTAGTGAGAAATTGGGCTGTACATGACTTGACTTTAAAGGCAATATGAGACAATCAAAATTTATATAAAATCCCCGGTCTTTTTAGTCCATTTCATAAATTTGAAAGGTAAAACATAAAAAAGCACTTTCCATGGAGCTGTAAAAGATAATGTACTCTCACAACCAAGCAGGTTCCTAGGATTAATCAAATGTTGCAGATACCCAACTGTGCATACAGGCAAAAAGATAAAAGAAGGGGGAAAAAAAGAAAGAAATGAGGTTGCTCTGTTGTCATTTTTTTTTTTTGCATGAAGACTATTCATTTTATTTTTCTTCATCATAATCATCATCATTCTCATGGCAGATGTGGGAAAAAAAAGATTAAACTAGGCATAAGGCAGCCTTACATCCCTAACCCTTACTAGCTTCTCTTACAATTGTAAGAACTATCTTTCAAGCTCTTATAAACAAATAGTTTAATAATAATATATATTCTTTTTAAAGTCAGCTAAGTAATTTCTGACAAGTAGCCTAAACACAGAAATCTGTACTGTAAACTCAGGAGTAACCTCGTTAATAAAGCACAGTCATGGTAAAAAACTTACATCAGACTATAGCTGTCAAAACTAACTTTCCAAAGGCTTAGTTATTACAACCCAGATGAGATATTGACAAAAAGGTAAATAAAAAAGTATCTCCATTGTAGATTACTTTACACATTCTTTCAGTCCACTATGTATTGTATATTCTTCACAGATTATGACTGATCCATAACAGTCCTGAGACAAGCCATTGCAGTTGCGGTATTATGGCTTTAAATGTAATATTGGACATCACCATGAGAAAAGAATCCCCCCAGGAGAGAAGGACAGAAGGTAATACAGTGGCTCTTTCAGTGATGTGGGAGACATGGAGAACTGCTGCATAGCTGAACAGTTCCCCTTTGTTCTCTGTTCAGCTATGGATCTGATTTCTCTGAATTGGGCTTATTACAATAAATATAGATGCACAACATGATTATTTATGGGAAGAAACAGACAAAAGAGGTTGAGTTGCTGGTACCTAAAACCTCATTTTCCAAGCTGCTCCCCTCGAGGCCCTTTTCATTTGTTGCCCCATTGTATTCTCATTGTTGCTCAATGATACAAGCCTAAGCTGTTCATCAATTTACTCACTCCCCCAATCTCTCTCCCTCTCATGTGCACTTCCTCTCTCTTCCCATGCTAATAGTTCCCCTGAAATCCTATCACTTTGCTGGAGGATTGATGTAAGTCTCCAGCAATTAACATAATTACAAGCCTGATTATCTTCTAATTGCATTATGAGTATTTGGTTATTCACTACACAAATTAGAGAAAATTAAAGAGGAGCAAGATCCTGTGGTGTGGGCGGTATGCTTTCTAAACTGTTATGAGCATCTGAATGCTGTGAGATAACAAGAAGGTGAAGACGTTTTATATTCCGATTGGCTCACAGTTGTTCTTCTCATTGTATAATTTTTTTTTCTTTCTACAATGCTTCATGTCACTGAAAGATACAGCACTGTTTCCTTTGTTCATGCAAGCTGACTGATAAAACACAGCAAACTAAAGTAAATGCCATATTTTCCAGATAGGTTTGTTGGAAAAGATGATAAAGTCAGAAATCTGAACAAAAGGCACTTGGTGAAGAGACTTCGGTACTACTAAAACAACATCAATAATTCAAACACCTAATTGAGCTGTACTGTTTGTAGTGATAGAGAAACGAAGCTGTAAACAAACATTGAGGACTACAGATCCTTGTCTCTTTCTTTTTGGTGTTTTTGAGGTTACTGAATTATTGCTTAGAAAATCGTGGGTATGTTTAAACAGTTAGTAATTAGAGGACAGTTTTAAAAGTGAGTAACAGTTTGATGGGGCAGAACCTATACAGGGCAGGAATCCTTTTACTGTCAGCAACACCAGCAATAAAAGAGAATGCTTGTGCAGAATGGAAACCCATAGAAAGAAAAAAAAATGTATAGCTGGATAATTTTCCAGATTATATTTTTTAGAAGGAAAAATATAGACTTTAGGCAAATTAGGGAGAAAAATGGGATCTACATTTTATGATAGGGAGAAGGAGGAAAGACTTGTGGAAAGATGGCAACTCTGACATAAGATAATCCTTGCATTGCACCTTGTCTAGGAGTCTGTTGTGTACTCCACAAGGGTATTAGTCAATTGGATATGAATCCACTTCAGCTTCATCCATTCCACTTGTACATGAAAGTATGCTGACCCAATGGATCCTGTTGACTGGTTCACTTAAACGGATTTAGTGATGGAAGAAGTTGGCCATTGCCAATTAAGTTTAAACTTAAAAGTAAAAGGTGAAGACAACCTTGACAGAGAATAGGGTGGCCTTGCACCATATGATTCTGCAAAATATATTTTAAAAATATTTTCAAGGGGATTTAAAAAGGACTCAATGTGAAATTGAATTTTTGGTAAAAATTTGTATAACTTTTCCAATTAGTGGCAGATTAGTGGGCCAAATTCAGTTTTAACATAAAACATGCTGAATTTAATAAAAAGCTCCATTGAATTTACTGACATTTTGATCATTTGCCCCAGGATTCAGTGTTGCACATGCTCACTTTCCTACTCCTGCTTCTCAAAGCTGTCAGATGTACATATGATAGATGCTTTTGGACATCCGGGACTGGTAGCGCAAATGGATTTAACCACCTAACATTGAGGAGTCTGTGGAGGAAAGCCACCCTGGAATTCTGTCAGAGAAAGGAAGCAATAGATCACCATTTTCACCGTTGTCTTTGTAAAAGGCTGTCAGTTTAATGCTGCTGGTTCTTTGTTCTGAGTGGCACCCCTGGAGTTTAACTAGATACTTGGGTCCAAAGTGAAAGAATAGAGGAGAAAGGAGTAAATGTGCATTTTTTATTTTGCACTAACACTTTACAAGCAGGTAAGAATTATGATCCACTGAATATTGACAGGATACATGTATACTTGCTTAAAAAAAAATCCAGTGCCATAGTGAAATAAAACTTCCACAGAAGATATTGTCTCTGAGACTCAAACAATTTGCGCATAGGTGTTCTTTTAAAATTATTCTAAGAATTACTGGGAGGCAATATTCAAGACAGGTTCATCCAAGTCCATCTCAGATATTGTTTTAAAACAGAAAGCAGTACCTGACTTAGCAGGGAGGTCTAAACACCATGTCACAGCCAGCCTTAAATTTGAAGTGTTATCTCCCCTTTTGACGTGAACATCCTCCACCACAGTGAAAAGCAAACAAAAATATTGTTTCTCTGCTTCATTACTTTAGTAAGAAGGATTGACGACATGCTTAGCTGGCAGGAAAAAATAATTTATTTCACTGTCACCTTATTTGTTCACCTGCTGCAAGGTAAATAAAAGCTAAGTCACTTTTTATTTATTTAGCTTTTGCAAGACACCCATACTGACATAGCTAGCATTATCTATTATCTATAGCCACTCTATTACACTGATCATGGAACACAAAAATACAAAGATCCATCTATAACCAGCTTCACTCTTAATAATTAATATTCGTAGAAAAAACAGTTTAGCTTTCAGAATTTTGAACATAATGCTCTAAATTTGTTTTCAGTCACTATTTTTCCACATTAAAATCTATTTTTAAAAATAAAAGTAATTTAACATTTTATGTTCAGAAAGTACTAGGAGTAAAGTAAAAGCAAACAGTTTGCATGTAGGAGTTTTAAGTGCCTGGATTTTATCTGTTATCAGAAATCTATTACTATTATTAGTATAATCTCTTTGTCATAACAGTACACGAAATTTAACTGATTAATATATTTGCAATACAGTTAGAACCCAAATCTCACATTAATTCCCCAGGGAAATTTTCTGTTAGGGAGTGGCTAACAGCAGAGAAAGTGAGTAGGGATTGTACTTGTACAGAGATTACTACATATTAGCGTAAAACATATCTTTTCCTGTGAAGTATAGAATGGTGTAGGTTCCAAACTCAAAATGAGAGTATGCATTTGAGTCAACAAAGCAGCCTGCCTGCAGGAGCTTGCTTCACTCTCATTCTGTAGCACAAGTAAAATGCATTTTTGCAAATAGAATCAAGCATTCTGTGTAAAATAAAATCTTATATCCAAATGGGACAAGCACAGGATTCATATCTCAGCAGATTGCCTGACCTCTAAATGAGATGCAGGATAAGAAAGTATTAAAACAAACAGATATAATGTCAGAGGAGTGCATATAGGGAAGGGTTGGCTTTGCTTTGCTTTGCTTTTTTTTTCCACACTGGCTTCAGCACACGCAGGACTGAGCTGATCATCTTTACGTTGGTAGAGGAGCGACTGGCCATGATTATTCAGTGGGACGACTGCAGGCATGAACCTGCTGCTCACTTCTTTCCCACTTACAAGTGGTTTAGTGGGGCCCAGTTCTACAAAAGTCTATAAGAAGAATCAAATTTATACCTTTCTTATCCATAAAAAGAAGTTGTCCCTGCCTCTCCAGCTAATGAGGGCAACATTTCTCTCTCTGCCAGGTAAATTCTGGTATGCACTGCTGCTTCACTTACAGTAAATAGAAAAGCTGCTTACGGTCACTATGTTTAACAATCCAAATATTACTATTTCAGTAATATTTTCCTCTCTTTGAAGTTGCCATTTTTATTACTTTCAGATTTGCCAAAAGTCTATTTGTTTCTCATGACAATTTCTGAAATATGCAAAAGTTTTCTGAGAACACGAGCATCTTGTAGTCTTCTTGAGTTCTTGGGATCATTTTGTCAATCTGTAGCTTCATCTTCCAAATGGTCACTTACTCATACATGTAAACATACTGGAACAGATTCAGGAAGGGAAACTGAAACTACTAGTTAGTGTTAGGGCATTCACTTATGTGGAAAATTTATGTTCAAGCCATGTAAAGCACGCAGAGGAAGGAACCAGCCTTGGGTTGCTCTTATTTTACATACATCCACACACTGGTCGAGGGTGTATTCAAAGTTTTATTTATTTTTAACCAGAAGATCCTTTTTGAAACTGATGAAGCTTTATTGAAATTGGTATGTTTCTGGGAAGAGAAAATAACTTTTTGATTTTAACCAATCATCATTTTCAGTATAAGATGCTGAGACAGTACTTGTGGTAAATAGATATTTTTAAAAAATTATTATGATTCAGTGCTATATTTATGTAGAGTACATTACTTTCTGTGTTTACTTAATCTGAAAAGATATAAAGAGTAATATATGGAACACAGGCACAATGGGGAGACTATGTATATATGTAAAACAATTATGTTATATGCTTACTGAACACCAAAGAAAAAATATAAAAGATTATAATGATTGATTTCCAAGATCAGTATTGCACTAATAAATCATATTTTTATATATTCTGAATAGAGGTCTTTATTTTCCACTGTAGATGATCTCCACTCGCCACTACTTTTTCAAGACCCAGTTTTAAGACTGATGTATATTCATTTGTGAAGTGCAGATGCTTAATTTTGCCCACAATTATGGGATTAGAGAGGGTAAATATGTTCCAACGTATGCTCTGCATCATGCTAGACACTACAGAAAGATCTCAGCATCCTCAGCTTTTACCAGCTATGTTCTTTTGCAAGGTAGCTTTACGATTATTTAGCAGAACTTGGTCTGCAGCCAAAACTTTGGTTTCTGCTTTCAAGCTAAAGCATAAATATAAAGAGCTGTCTCCAAAGCTTGTTAGATAAGTAAAAAGGTTGTTTTCAACTCTCTTCTGGTTCGCTAGGAACTTAGGCTCTTAAGGCACATCACTGAATTTTGACATACTGCAGTTCTGGACATGCTGTGCTTTCAGTTCTTTGGGGCTAAAATTACAGGACAAAACCAGAGAAATTAAAGAGCAGTTCCAGAATACTCTGGCAGTAGGTCCTTGCATGAGATACCAGGGTCTTTAAGTGAGTTTTGATGTTATCCTTACATTCATACCTCCCTTCCTTGTCGGTAGCTGAGAATCTCGCAAGTGGTTTCCAGAGTATCTCACTAAGTTTTCTTGGAGATGTCCAGTGAGGCATCAATGAGCTAATACTGCCTGGCAAATAGTATCTGAGCACTCACATTTTACCTCAGAATTACAACAGGTGGCAGTCACTGTTGTCTCATAATTTTCTCTATATATTTATAGGCTTTCTCCAGCAATCTCGACATAATTCAATTGTAAAATCAATAGTATTAAATTGAAATTTACTTCCTCTGTTCAATACATTCTGCTATGACCAAGTAATTTCTTAAGACTGGACCACAAATCTTGAATTAATGTCAGTTGTAAACTTCGTTGATTATCTTCTTTTCCACAATTTCTTCATTCCCAGCATCTGGTTGGCCTGCAAGTAGAAGCATAACTCTGAGCATAGTCTGGGCAAAAAAACGAATGCCTCCTTTAAATTGTCCTCTAAAGTAATGAGTTATTTTAGCACAAAGGATAGTTGCAACTTTTGTTTGGATTTTTTTTTCCTGTTATTTGCTTTTATGCTGCTTACAGCATCACTTTGGGTACTTCTGTGAATTTTGGCCATACTTCCTTACAGTTTACAAAGAGTTGCCAAATTGCTGGAAAAAAAAAGTTTACATAATCAGGACTGACCCTCTGGAGCTTGGTGAAGACAGCAGAAAAAGTTCTCAGTTATGAGAGTCTCTGTTTTTCTGTTCCACTATTTCAGTGTACAAACTTTCCTGCTGTGACATGTTTCATCTTAAAGGTCTTGGATAGGATTAGACAAACACATGGAGATTAGATCTACTAGAGGATACTAAACTGCTGAAGATATTGGGGCATACTGAATGACAGACCATTCTGTGCTTGCACCATTTGCTATAATCTGCACCGAGTAGCCTCCATGGGTCATTTTCAGAGATAAAAGGAAGTGTGACCCATTATAGTAATTCTTATGCACTATATTTAGTCTCTGAAAACCTTTTCTTGATTTTGAAATTAGCCAGCGTACTTTCTGTCTTACTAACTAGGACACCATTTTTAAAAGACATCATTTTGCTTCATTTTAATTTTACTAGAGAAGGATTATCTAATGTCTCTACTGTGGTCCATTCAGTTGACTCTTCTCTAGTAATTTGTTGTTATTTTGATAAGTCTGTGTATTGATGTACAGACTTTAGAGAAATATCTGAGATATTGATAGGAGAGTTTTTTTGTTTTGGTTTGTTTTTTTTCACATAAGCTACAATCCATGTGAAAAACATCATACGGAATTCATTCACAGTCCACAAACACTGGACTATCAAAAAAGCAAAGGGAATTTATATGGAAACACAAGTCATCAGCCCACCTTCCACCTGTCCCACTCTAGTAAACCGCACCTTTTAACATGAAAAAAAAATCTCACTGATTTTTCATTTAGTGACAACAGCCAGTAGACCAATCTGCATAAATTATTTTTTTCTTCTTTAAATTTTAAGACAATTCTAAAACTGTATTGCTGCTTTCTTCTAGGTTAAGTAGGCCTGAAGGAAATGTTAATAATGCAATTGAAAAATAAATAAATAAATAGAAAGATGCAATGTACCTTCCCCCTTCACATATTCATTTCTTTAAGGCATCTGTCTCCTCTCTCCTCTTTTTAAAAGTTAAGTTTGTCATAAAACTGTCTGGTATTATTTTTTATAATCTATCAGTCTAATTTATAATACAAACAGTTATATTAGTATATTAATACTATTAACCTAATTAACATTATTTTAATATGCCTTATAATCATCCTTTTAAACTGTCCAGTTCTTTGCCTGTCAAAGAACTACTATAATGAAATATGAGATTTTAGTATTAAGAATGAAGCATTATGTCAGCCTGAAGCTGCCAGTTTTTCTAGATGAGGTGGTATTGGAGGGCATCTCCCATTTCCTTTGAGATAACTAGGATGGTTTGGTTAACAAAGGACTTTAAGCTCCTTCCACTGCTGTTGGTGCATTACACTTGGATTGCTAAGCAATATGTGAATTCATATACTCATTTTTTACAGACTAATGACAGTGAAAATTAAATGTTGAACTCAACTACCCAACAGACAAACTTACTGGTGTAGTTTCCATTACCTGTAACTAGAGAAAATACCGTAACAAAGATAAACATTGAGATATGTTGAAGATACGTATTTTTATATAAAATATTCTGTTTTAAACATGTTTAAACATGGATTGACATCCAATATACACTATAGAACAGCTGCTTTGGACTCTACTTCATTGATTTTAGAGGAAACAAAGACCTATTATATAAAGTACATAGAAGGCCATATAGTACAATGCAAGCAATGTGGCAAACATCCATAAGTCTCAAAGGAGAGGCACTTAGAATTGTGAATGTGAATTGCTTTGCAATCTGCAGTGTGGTAATATAGCTGTCAACCATATTTCATGTTGTGCAGGATTATGGATAGAAGGCATCCCTGAAAAGACATGCTTTTTAACTAGTAGAGACTGAATGACTGACATCCGAATACTCTTTTTTATATCAAGAGTCTAACAAGTCATATTAAGAAGTGCAATACAGAAGACTATCTTCTAGAGATAGGCTAGGAAAAGCTTACCTAAAATATGGATGAAAAAATACTTTTCCTTCTAAAGTGTGTGCACGCAATGCTAAACAGAAAGACAGAGAAAAAATGTGCAGAGAGAAGGAATGAGAGAGAACTCCTGAGCTTGCATACAGCCAGAAATGTGAAAGTTGGTGGTTTTGTTTTGGAGGGTCTGTGAATCCTTATACAGTTTCAGTTCCTCATGAGTTTGCACCCTTGAGTTTTACCTTGGGTTGTGGACTGAGTAAAATAATACTCAAAACAATACTCTTCAAGTTACCAAGATGTTCCTTTCCTCAAGATTAAGACATTAAAAACCACCAAGACTTTGCAGTACTTCTACCTGAAATTATGTTTCCCAACATTCTCTGTTAATTTAGCTTCATTGAAAAGTTTATAAATTCTGGCACACCCCATCTAGGTACTGGTTTTGCAGCTAATCATGAAGCCATGAAAGTCTCTAATTGCTTCTGCTTTCATTACAAAAGCTTCTACATAACTCTCCATCTAAATGAGGCAGCACTGGTGAATTCATGCATTAGAGTCATCTGGGATCTGAAAAAAAAGATGAATTTGACTTCTGCAGCAGGCACCATAATTTATGCTAAATTTTATATTTTTCTTTTGGAATTTGTATCACATTTTCAGCTACACCATGATTTGCTATGTCTTCTTGAGAATGACACTAAATTTATCTATGGCACTGTTTCTTCCTATTCTTCCTACTATATTAGTAATGCTAGTTTTTAAACATGCTTAGACAATTTAGGATGAATGACTAAAAATAATAATTATTATGGTCTAACAACTGTGTGAGTGATATATATATAATAAAGAAATAGCATTTAAAGAATAGCCATCATAAAATGAATTAAATGCTAGGCATTTAGATTCTGGGCCAAGGACAGACTGACTGAGTTATATACCTCGAGTTATTACATTCAGTGCAGTGTCTCTGCTCAGATGCAGTTAAATAAACGCTCACCTCTAGACTATGACTTAGAATTTTAAAATCCGTTCAAATTGAATCTGTAATGAATGCAATTCAAACAAACTTTCTAAAGAAAACATTAAAAAGATATCTCTGCATGTTTGGTGCGCTCTAAAAATGCAGTACATGTTTCATTTTAATATAGTATCTCCCTAGTTTTTGGAAGCTGACTATAAATAAATAAATAAATAGGTTTAAAATTGTCAAGAAGAAAACCACTGTGTTTGGTAATAGATAAAACTAGGATTGGTGTCTGATTCACTGGCGTTTTCCCAAGCACGAGACATGTTTTCCCCAGGGGTCATCAGGTCCAGGCGAGCTGCATTCTTTCTGCCAGGCACTTTGTAATGTGCAATGAACAGTGTCATTTATTTTCATTTCCTCATACTTAATTGCATGCTTCTTGCTTCCAATATTAAGCCAGAAGGCAGGTGGTAGAAGCAGTAAACTAAAACACTACTAGCTGTTGGAGTTACAGGCCCCGCTACTCTTCTCGTGAAACAACCCAACTGTTTACAATTCAGCAGAAGCTGTTGAACTGGAAAAATGCTTGCTTCCATTGAACATTCAATAGAGATTTTTCCTTTTATTCTAAAACAAAAAAAAAAATGCCCTCTGCTTAGAAAACAAAAACTGTTAAAACTCATCAACATTTTATCACATTAAGAGGAAGCAATACGAGAAGTTATCCTTTTGGTAAATACATCAAAAAATATTGTAAGGTGTAGCAGACAATAATATGCCAGTGATGATAGTTTTGGAATTCATTAATGAATTCAGTAGTAAGCTATTTAAAAACTTAATGATCATGCCTGGATATGGACATTAGAAGTTTATCAGGTATCCAGAATGACAGTCAATTTTATCATACTTGGAATAAAATGAATTATTTCATTCATTGTGGAAGTTAATGCTTATTCCATTTTCCTCTATGATGACAAAATAAAGCTTTACAGAAGCCTCCCTTAAAGAACTTATTTAATTTCATCTTCATGGGGCACTCAGGCTGAGTGGATAATTATTTCTGATGTATTTTACTAGATGGATATGTCACTTCTATAGACAAATCAGGATTTATTGGCATATTTAGATCTAATGCAAAGTTCTCACTAGCACTGTTGTGTTCATGGACAGCACTTTACAATGTATAAATATTTTTAGCAGTAATACTGCTGTGCCACAGAGTTGTGTTATTATTGAAATACCTTGCTGAAATAAATATTGGAACTCATATTATGCTGCAGTAGATAAAGTAAAAGAGAATGACAAAGAGGAAAAATTAGCACAATAATAAAATTTCTCATAATCACTTTAAAAAATGTTAGTCTTCATTCACTTCTGACTCTATGCAAACATTTTTAAAATTTAAAAAGGCACTAGTTATTCCTGTTCAAATTATCTAACAGAGGTAAATAATAAATCCAGGAATTCTACAAAAGTTATTAGCATAATAGTAGAAGTGTTAGCAACACATCTAGCACTCTTGACACTAGATCAGAAACTACTGTTCATTTTATTGCCAAAGGGTTTGCACATACGAGTTCTAATATGTTAATTAATAAATACACTAGCTAGTACAATTTCCTGCATATAAGGCACAAATAACTGTTCACCTGTTGTAATACCCTAATTAAGGAGCATTGATGTTATTATTTCAGGATAAGCAACACATTTCAATTGCAAGAAAAGCAAATATATGCAAGTTCAGGCTGAATCCTGCAAGTTATTCTACATGCAAGTCTTTAATCTTAGCGCTGCACCTTTTGAATTCAGTGGAGGTCTGTGCAAGTGCAGGGCCAACGTTGTTTGCAGAATAAAATGGAATAGTGGAATTCTGTATTAGGAGAGAGAAAAATAGCATTTAAAAATAGCAGTAACATAAAAACGGATAAACTTTTTGTACAAAAGTCCAGTCCCAATCTCTTGTGCCTGAAGAAGGAATACAGCTTAAGAACAGAATATAAGCAACTGGGCAAAATTAAACAATGATGATGTCTGTTATTTTCCCCACTTCTAGCAAGCAGGCATTGAGGGATTCCTGAGCTGAATTTCAATCTCTGTCCTTGTAAGTGGTGGTCACCTGCAGTTCTCTCCTACATGAATTGTCTCTGTTTATTGTCTTCCATCTATGTTACCAATAATTTTATTTTCTATAAAACCCATTGGTATATGCAGAGAATCTTAATTAAAACAAAAATTGAGTTGCCCTAAGGAGTGAATGGACAAAGGTTAGGATTTGGAAAAATGTGGAAGTCACTGAAGCTTTAAAGTTTCATTTTGTGAGTATGACTCAGGTTTTAGGATACTGAATTACATTTGTTTTCAGTGAAATCCAGGCTTCTAAACCTAGACTCCAGAAATACTCCAGAATCTAACTGCATTTCAAATAAACTGCATACTCCCAATAAGATGAAACTAAACTAAGTATCTTTTGGAAAAGTCAGTATGTGTTTTTCTCCATTCTTCAGCATTAAAGTCTCTTGGAAACACAGCTTCTGAGGCCAGATTCTTAACATGATTTGAATATCTGATTCTTAAGTAAGAATCTCATTTGTCCTAGTTCTCCTTAAAATCAGCAGTGGAGAGGGACAGAGAGTACCAGAGGTGCTGGGGGCTAATTGGTCTAGAATTTGGAGGTACCTGTCTCTCTCTGGAGGAGCTTGGGGTAACTGACTCCTTTCTTGCACCCCATTTAGGAGTCTGAAAGCAGCTGGAATGTGCCAGATCCTTTTGACTAAAATAGGTTCTTGTGGATGTATTTTGCAAAAGAAGGAAGCAATTCCTTTTCCCCATCACACGCGCTCAATATTTCTTGCTCTAACTCCCATCCTTCCTCTTGTGCTCTGATTTATTTAGCACAGATTAGATGTGCTTCCAGAGAAATTATGAATCCCAAATGAATGTAAAGAAGGTTTTCAAATCCTGAGGAAGGAAAGGTTTAAGATGTGCCCAGATTCCCCAGATTCCTTACTTAGAGTTCTCCATAATAGTCTTCTAAAGTCATTTTGAGTTACCAAATTCATTCACAAGAAGAAAAATGAGCATAAATAAAAATTTCAGTCATTCCCACATCCAGCAATGCACTTTTGGGATTGAATATAAACACATTTTGGGAGAGGGCACCTACTACTAATAGAATTCACTGTTCTCAATGGTACACTGAAAGTCGGTGGACTGAGGAGAAATAAGAAATATCAAAGGGCAGGGACTACCCGAAAGTCTCTTCATCTCTAAAATTAAGTAAGTCATTTTACTTTGCATAGATAGTACCTTCTTCCATGCCAGGTTCATAACAAGCTTTTCCTAGAGCCTTTTTTTTTAGAAAGCAAAAGGGAGTGAGTCCTCCCTCGCACACATTTTCCCCCCATCAAAGATAGCTGGAGGCAGAAGTATTTTCTTGCTCCTGTCTCTTGTTGAGCCCAAATGGCAACTAACCTTCTCTTTCTGCAGGAGAGAGCCCTAGTTAGGAAGCCACAGAGTCTTGCCTCGATGAATACCCCCAAAATATCACTTACCCTTTGACATGATAAATGACTCTGTGGGGATTTTATTGCTGAGATGCAATACTCTTGAGAGTCATGCAATCGTGCAATCCAATTAGTGCTTTAGATGGTGCAACATCATTCAGGGAATGAATGGGAAAGCTACTTTACAAATAATACTGTCAGGACTGCTTTTCCCCTACTTCTTCCCTAAATGATCTCCACGGAGACATGATTGGCCTGGATGAGATCATTTTTTCTTTAGAAATCATTGTTTGGGGGAATTTCATTTACAAATGTTTTCCAAATTATATACAAGGTCTTTATATAGAGTACACATTGATTGGCACACATTTGAAATGAAGATAAAAATGTTTGCAAGCTATGTCAGTGCCTACCCTCCATTTCTGTCTCCTTTTAAAAAAAGAGATATTTGAAAGCACTGGACAGTCTTTGCTTCTTGAACTCAGAATCCATAATGTTCGGGAGCTTGCTTTTCATTTTGCTTGTCTGGGCTTTGATTTTTATTTTAGTTTTGTCATGTCTAAATTGTAAAAGTCTTATCCAGATTCTTTGGGCAGAGGGATTAATTTACCTCCAAAGATATAGTTATTTTTTGCTATGTAGTTACTCACAACTGAAATTGCTCAGTAATAATGAAAATGTACTTACTGCATTACAAATGCTGCAGAGATATGCATTTGGGGGGGTAATAACCTTTTGCCTAAAGTCATTTGAAGGGAACAATTATTGACAAAATCTGCCATTCTTGAGAGAGTCCACAGTTAAAGTAAATCAGGAGAAAAATTCTAGGTAGCTATTCCATTGAGCCCCAATATGAGTAGCTTCAGCATAATTCTGCTCTCTAATTTTGCAACCGTTTCTTTTCCCACCCTCCACCAGAAAGCTTATAAGAGTACCAGTGAGTTTCCAAAGAGAGTTAAGTTATCCCTCAATTGCTTATCCTTGCCTCCCAGTAAGTAGACTGCAATTTAGATCAAGTAACTTATCTCGTCAGACTAAAATGCAGAATTCTTTGTACTTGGAGATCACCTCCACTTTACAAGCCATCCAGCCATGAAAACACAGCATGACTTCCTTGAGTTGCATTATCAGAGCCATATGTTTTATGAACTGCAAAATGGCATACTTACTCTATTTGGGGTAATTCTTTCTTAAATTTGCTCATTCCTTCATGCCTAATGGAAAAAATAGGCCATTGCCTCTTTGGCTAGGAGTGCTAATTCAAAAATTATTAAACTGTAGCAAAGGCCCAAAAATCATAGACCTTATGTATCTTCCAAAAAGTTAGCATAAAGTCTTCAATTTTCCTGTTTCTTCATCCTCCTGATTTTTCTCCTCAATATTCCAAGCTCGTTTATAGCTAACATTGGCAAATGTGGCTGATTGAAAGCAGGCAGTTACTGACGAAATCATCACTACCTTTGCAGGTAAATTATCTTAAGAGAGAAAGAGCACCTATTAAAAATATATATTGAACAAAATTTGGATGAAGTATTTTTCTGTAATCTTTACAGTTACATAACTAAAAAAAAGATAATGTCAGTAAAATGAAAGATATACTTGGCTAATTAATTCACTCAATTATAACAAGGCACATTATTCTCTTTCATTCTCTCTTAGGCCCCTATTCAAAAAAGCACTTAAGGATATTCTGCTCTTTAATGTGCCTCTCGTACTTCTTTAGGCATATGCCCAAGAAAATGCTTGGAGATGCACTTAGGCATGTGTTTAAGCGGTCTGCTGAAACCAGGCGTTAGCCTAGAAGAACATGCAAGGGAAAGCATTCATCACCCTTGGGTTGAAGAAACTATAAAAGAAGGCTTCTGACTCAAAAAGAAGTGTAGTAAAACAGGGTAAATGCTCATCCGAGCCAAAAAGAAAAAGCACAAAATGCTTTCAGAGGCTGACACAACCTGCTCTTTCTTTCACTAGGTCCAAAGCAGGCAGACCAAAGTAAGGCTTATTCATGGGAATAAATACAAGAATTCACATTACTTGCTGCACAGTCTGCTTCAGAGGTTCTTGAAATCAATGGTTAAAATCTGCTCTACAGGCTAAGAGGACAGGAAAGGTTGCCGTTGTGTTAGTTTGTATCACATCTAACCTCTACATAATTAAAGAAATTTTTTGTATTCACTTTGTTACTTACAAGACACTGCCTAGTTAGTAATCTCATGGTGTGGCTTAGGCTATTTGTTCATAATTTAGGTTTTTTTTACACTGCCACAACACCACGGCAACATGAAAATAAACATTTTTCTCAAGTTCTGCAAGTTATTTTATGAAAATTTTTATGCAAATTGGGCAATGCATTGACTCATTCTGTTTAACTCTCTTCTATTTATCTCTAAGGCATCTATCACCATGGTGCCTAAATGCTGTGGTATCTGAGTGTTTGCCAGCTCTGTATATCATAAGAGTGATATCACTTTTGTCCACTTGTACATGGCAAGAAAGTAGGATAGAACAGTCATGTATTAAGTGTGAAGAAATGCTTTCTACGCTGATAAAGGCAAATCCAAAACAATTCCAGATTCCCTTTGTTTTCATTTTTTTTTTTTTTTAAAAACTCCTGTTTGTAAAAGACACTTTGTTGTCAAATTCTTCTCTGATTTCAGTAACGCTGAATTCTAATTAAAATCATTTGCATTCTACCTCCTAACTAGTTTGAATGACCACACCTCCTGCACACACAACACCCAACTGTCCTGGTGATCTTTTGCAGTACTCAATTCAGTTTCCTTCCCTTCTTACAACATGCTTAAATTGTACCTCCGCCCAAAGCATACTCATAACATCTTAGATCCTGACCAATGCCTTCCCACAAACAAGTTATGCTGTCAAGAGAATAGCATTGTACTTTTTTCTGTATCACCTTGCAAGCCTGCAGAGCTTCCAAGTTGCTAAAAACTGGACTAGAGAGCAGTAACATTGGCAGCTACAAAAAATACACTTGTTGATGATGCTAGCACTAAAACCTTCTTTTCCCCCTCCTCCTCTAATAACAGTGGAATGGAAAACACAGGAAACTGTAAGTAAACTTTATACTTGAAAATACTAACTTGGCGCAAAACATCATGACAGTGTATCTGGCTCACCTTCAAATAGAACAATTTTTCTCCCCAAATATTAAATGGAAAAAGTATAACGAGAAAGAAGTGAAATGGAAAATTGCTAAAGCTCAAGAACAGAGCACACAGACAGACAGTATTTTTTCTGAAAGCTCTGAGATGATATGAGAAATAGAGAGAGGGTGTGCAGGAGAGGGGGAGAGGAAAGGGGAAATAGGGAAGGTAAAGTGAAGTAGCTTGAAAAAAAGGTTGTGAAATAATTGATTTTGTTATGGAAAGACTGAAAAAAAATCAAGTGATGGCAAAATTGAGAGAAGCACTTTCAATACCATAAATAGCAGCCTGTAGAGTATACTTTCCATAAAGGACTTAAATGTAATTGGTCTGGTCAGCACTTAGACAGCTAGATTTTTCCTACTTCATCTTGCCATGGGCCAGAAACATTGTTGCTTTTTTTCCATCATATTCTGCCCTAAGAAGTTGCTCTTATTCTGTGCAATGCTACACTATAGTTTAAGTGTAATTTTTAGCTCGTGTTTCCATTTAAAATATGTTTTTTAAAACATTGATAATATGGGGATAATATCTAAAGGTAAGTCCCTCCAAACACAGTAAAATGGGAAAAAGACTCATTTTGCAGCTGTTACTGAGGATGATAACAAAGTTTGACAGCTGTCATTTGGGGAAGTGAAAGAGCTTGATATATTACATGAATAAAGCATATTTTGCCTTTCTTAATGGAACATATATAGTAAGATCTCTAAATTTAGTATTCAGGACCATCACTGACCAACCTAATTTGAAGTTGTACAAACAATGAAATGTAATGCGTTATAGCAACTCCAAAGCTATATAAAATGATTATTTCCACGTGTACTGCACCTTGTATCTTCAAAGAGTTTGAAAATAGTGACACCTTCATCCTATTTTACTAGTGAAAAAAAACAAACAAAAAAGAACAACAAAAAAAACAAGCTTCATGACACCAGAAATATGCAGACAAACATGAGAATTTGAGTTTTTTAAAGTTCAGCCTATGTTTGAGAGATCTAAAATTTCTACTTACTATATAGCAAACTTCACCTAGACATAACTATATCCCTGCAAATTTCCCCTCTGTAGAGATAGTTGCCAGCATGAAACCTGATTTCTTGCAGAACCTATATGAGTATGACCATAGCTATTGAATGGCAAAACACAAAAAAGTGAAGCAACTGAGTGTGATAAAATTCTTCCTTGGGTAATGTCTATAGGCCCCACCTCCTAAGACATTAAATAATAAACTTGCTAGAGCTACAGCTAGAAAGGAACCAGTCACATCTGCCCACTTCATAACTGACTCTTTTTTTGTATATATCTAAAGACTTCTTTCTAGTGGTGGTTTTATTCCTGTATATTCCCCATTTTTAGTGTTCAGTTTAAAATCCATAGATCTCATATGTCCTGGGTATGCTGTATTTCAACACTGGCTTATGAAATTATTTGATTTGATGTACATTACTGCAGCTGCCCTACTGAAATTTTGGATTGATGGCATGGCCAGTTGCTATGGGATTTTAACCGTTTTGTAAAAATGACTGATATCACATAGATTGGTGCTAAATTCCAAGACAGATTAAATGAAATAGACCAAGTTTATTCTAAAGTTCATCCCAGAAAATTTGATCCCTACTCAGATTGCTTTTTTAAAATAGCATAATAAAGTCTTTACTCTGTACACTACTGTGGAAGCTAAAGATCCACTTTTGTTAAAATTCAAGAACCTGACCCTAGGTTGCACTGAATATTCCCTCTGACTTCAAGCCATAAAAAAGGAAAACTGTGGAGAACAGTTATATTCCATCAGAAGGGGTATGGCTCCAAACACTGGAATCTTCCTGACAGCTCTATTTCAGAAGTTAGCCAGAGAGAAAAAAAGCAGGGCCAAGCATCTTGAAAATTATGTACACATACCTCACACACACACATATACACATACAAAACACTAAAGGAGAATAGAGGAAAGACAACTGGAAAAAAACCTTGCTAGTTTATCAAGTAGCAGATGAATTAGTCCCAGAAGTTTTATCAGAAGCAGCAGCCACCCCATTTTAAGGAGAATTTTTATTTCAGTCTCGGGTGCAGCATAATCTAGGGTCCATCTGTTTCCTCCACCACCCCTAACTCCCTTTCACAGTCCCCCTATTTCCTTCCCAATTCATATGTCAATAAATGCTCAATGGAATTACTTCATCTCCAGTACCACAAGTTCATGAGCAGGAATTTCATAGTAAGAACTGTAGAGGCATGTGTCCTAATTTCAATGAAGGCTTAGGGACTGTGTGTACCTTTTCAATAACTTTTAGTATGTTGAGAAATATTTTCAAGATTCCAACATTCTTCTCACCAATGTTTTCAACAGGCAAAACTAGTGACTGCTGGCTAGTGACTAGATCTGAGTGATCTGTGTAACTTTCTTACCACTGTTTCCACCCAATATCCATTTGTATTTATTCTCCCTGTGTGACAGTCTTGCCTGAAATCCTTGAGATGTTACAATACACAGAAAGTAAATTTTGTGAGAAAAAAAAAGGATTAGAAATTTCCCACATTGGTCTTCCTTGCAGAAGGAGCACATTTCACCTCCAAGTCTGGTGAGAAGACACCTCAGTGCAACTGCAATATTGGCTCAGGCTGACGTAAGAATGCCGAAATATGCAGACCCACTACCCTGCCATACCTCAAATGTAGGTATATATGTTTCTCCCTTGTGTCAGCAGCAGATCTCATGCAGCCACTGAGTTAGCTGGATTAAAAAAAAAATCCATCTGAGATTGGAGCACACACTACTTTTCTGTCTGTCCCTTGACAGAGATGACTGTGGAGCTGCAACTGAGCTGAGGGAGAACAGCAACATGCAGTTGCGGGCAGGAGGAGAGGAGCACAACCCTTTCCAGCAGTAGCACAGATTCAAATTTGCTGAAGCTGATTGCAAAACCACACCTTTGTTTTGCTAGGAATGACAACTCCTGAATGATTCAAACTGTTAGGGAGAAAGGAGCAGATCTGGGCACTTGATTTCAAGCGCTTGAGGAGGACAAACAAATACAGAGATTCCCCGAACGCAGAGGCTCTCCAGATGGCACACAGGCAGATTACAGTATGTTTCCACGGCAGAGCTAGCCTTATTACTCTACACCCAAATGCCATGTTCCGACTAACTCCTTATAACCAATATTTGTAATATTGCTGTGAATTCCTAGGTTAAGATAGGAGTGCACAGAGAGCACTTTGGGAAGCCACGGAAGATTCACAGTATTGCACAAGCACATTTGTCCACCAAAAGTGATGACATTAATAGTGATATTATTTTTATTAATATTGGTAGACTATACTCCCTGATGGCTGCTCAACTCAAGTTTGTCCGATTCATGTTTGTGTTGGAGAGCTAAGGAAAAGTTTGTGTTAAAGCTTGAATAAACCTCGCAGCAGAGTTAAGAAATATGGACAGGCAAAGGCTTTGAAGTACACAAACACATTTCTTAAGGTCCAGCCTGAAAGGATGATGATGATGTTCTAAATTTTGCTAGTTGGCTTCTAGAAAAGGAGGAAAATGGCCAGCTGCTCCTCTGCAATATCCCTCAATAGCAGCCGCTTAGTCTGCTGGAAAGTTATAAAGAAAACATGAAACGCTGCAGAAACATTTGCATTTTTATTAGTTGATGATAGAAACATTAAGGATTTCATTTACATTTCTGTTATGAACCTTCGAAGATCTTATCCTGGACACTCCTGTGTGCTGACTAGTTGTGTAAATATCGTCCATTTTGTATTCTTACTGCTCTAAAACTTTGTTCATGAAGTTGGTTCAAGAACTGTGAAACCTGTCTGAAAGAAAAGGCACAGAAGATTCTGGATGTGATTAGTTACTTGATTAGTTACTTGTTTAATTGCTATTATAGTTAGCAATGCTAGAATATAATTTTCCTTTTGAGGGAAAACCTGGGGTTAAAAACTAGTGCAAATTCCACGTGACAGCAAGTAGTCTCAAGAGTTTTAAAAAGAAAAAGATGGCCAGCTAGACTTTCACAGGTTATTTGTAATTCCTTTTATTCATCTTGGGCACAGAATCAAACTTTAACATTTTACGTAGAAAGACAGAATCTTTTTGAAAGATCTTTTACAAATCAGCAAGACTGGAAATAATTTGATAGAAGACTTACCGTGTATGCTCTTTCAGCCATTTCACTAGAAACTCATTTTGGCTTTTTCTGAGGTAGAGATAAACCACAGCTAAGAGACAGTTATTAAATCTTCTTTATATATTCTGTATGAAATATATTAAACTACAAAAATACTATATTCAAATAAGGTTAAGGGTCTGACTTAAACCCACAAAGACATGGAAATTCAGAAATATTGTGTCTCCCTACCCTTTATGTTCCTCAGTGAGGCTAGGCACTGTAACAAAATGAGTTGTGCTCAGATTTCTTAAACCTCTTCTTTATGATACATTTCTTCTTAAAGGTACTTTCTCTTTCATTTTGTATCTTCACTGTGGGCCCCTATAAAATTCTGCCCTGGAAGTATGCTTTTTTAATAATTGCAGTTTTCGTGCTAGTAGAAACACAGAAGTGATGAAAATGAAACAAAAGTACCTGATTGCTACCCTTAGTGACTAGCTATTTCTCTTTCTTTTAACACACAGCTTACAAATCCCACGTTAGCGAAAAGCAGACAGATGTAGAACATATATGACTCTCTCTCCCAGTGTGAACATACGCATCAGCCCCCTTCCTCCTCTGCTGCAAAAAAGGAATCACATATGTGAATATTCATTGTATACTTACCCAGCAAACAAAAAGGGAGTCTTGGGCTCTGCACTGAATTAAGATTTTGTAGCACAAAATGACACGGGACTGTCTTCCATATTGAACTTTATTCCCTTTCCACCACCAAACAGTGACTAGTGGCAGAGGCTCTTCATTCGAAAGAAAGGAAGACATGCAAAGACCACTCTCGAATGCTTCGAAGCTGCCTCCTGTCCTGCGCTGTAATAGTCTGCTCCTACGGACCTCTGGGGCCAATTGCAAAGTGTGTCTGTGGTAACTTCAAGGATAACTTTAAAGAGGGGAAATTCCATGGTGGGGTGGGGGAAGTGTGTCTTAGGAGTATGGTATGTTTGTGCATGTCTTCCACAAGTGTGAACCTTTCTGAGTTTCTCCTTATTCTTCTCTAGTTATTCTTTATTTTATTTAATTATTGACAGGGCATTTTGCAGTAAGGCAACTGTCTCGATGGGGCTCTTACAGATCTACGTACGTTCAACAAATACTCGGAAACCCGATCATTTCAAATGCGGCTTGGGGATTCCCCTCCACTTGCCTCAAAGCATCTGATTAACTTGCACATTAAACTCTGCTCTATAAAAACACATGCTATAGCTGCTGTTTTAATGATGAACAATAAATACTGACTAGTCATTCCCTTTACCTAGTACTGCTGTAAACTACCTAAAAACAGAACAAGGGACATTCCAAAATGAAAATGGTGTTGATTACACTCTGATATCCTGAGTAAAGGCAGATCATTTCGAGAACATCCACAAACATTAATCTTTGCCACACAACTGCGGTAAGAAAGAAAGTAAAACAAACAAAATCTTTAAACAAATCAATAGTAATATAGTACAAGGCCTTAAAATAACACACAGAGTGAATTATTATCTTAACAACCAGGCATAGGATTTCAGGAATTAATACAAATGAAGAAGTCTCTTAAAGTAGACATTAAACATCTCCTTAAAATACAGAGTTTCTGTTAAGGAGTAAGAGAAGCAGAAAGAAGTAGCCTTGATCCAGAAAAAGTATTTCTGCCTTATACAGCATAAAAGATAGTCATTCAGGAATAGCTCATCCATGAGAAATGGTGTTCTCCTGCTGCTGCCAAGGTCAGTGAGACCTGTTCTGATATGTTCCATAAATGCTGACTCTATCACTTACAGTTTTCCAAGGACTTCTTTAACACCTAGAGATTTTTTATTTTTATTGTGGAACAAAGCTGTGACATGAAGCTGTCAAACTAGAAAGCTCAGAAAAGGATGATAGAGAGCTTTTATTACATTTGAGGGTGACAGCTCCATTGAGAAAGGAAGCATGTAGTTAGGAGAAAGGTAGCCTAAAGTTCTTGGAGATACAGCAGGGAAGTGCTGAAATTTCAGCAAAGGGGGAAATTTTGTTTGCAAGACAGCAGTCCAACAATTTATCACACTCCTTAAAAACTAATGGTGGTTGACATAAGGATGATGCATGTGTATCAGCCCATCAAATGTGAATGAGTGTGGATTTATTTGCTACAACAGGAAACTCTAATGGAAACTCCCAGCATAGTTTTGCTATGCCTCAGTCCTGACCTTCTGCACTTCAAATGGCAACTGTGCCACCTTGCGTGGTAATTTTCTGATGATAACTACAAGCCCCTTGGGGACTAGATTAAAATAATTGAAGTAGTTTTGCATTTTGATTTCTCTAGTTCAAAAACAAAATGACAAGATAATAAACCTTCTAGCCTCAAAAATAAATTTTACTCTGTTAGCTCTTTGATATATTTATATGTACTCTAGTCAGAGAGAATAGAATATCTCTATTAGCATCTTTAATTCTGGACTTGAAGTACTATTTAAAAGCGTGTTAGATAAGGTAGGTAACCTACTCTCCTATTACAAGACCCACGTTGACTGGAAGTATAAGGACCATCCAAGATGCTACTTCACAGAGACTTTGCATTAAACCTTTCTCCACCAAAAGACAGGGCTGCTATCCAGCAAGGGAAAAGGCATCTGACCCACATGAAAAAAAAAGAAAAAAGAAAAGAAAAAGGAATACAAAGAAAAAGGCACTAAAGAAGCCTGTAAAGAGCTTGACACGCCAAGAGAAGCATTGCAGTGTAAATTCATCTCTATTTGGAAGTCTTATCAAAAAGAAGAATGAAGACATCATTGATCTAAATTGAGAACTGATTAATCATCTGTCTGGCACCTGCCTGGAACAAGGACAATTCCTTTTCTGACACTATGGAAGACCTACTGTCAGAAAGTAGTCCTCAGGTTGACACCACTTGTCTCTGCTTCTGACCAATTCTGTCTTCTGCAATTCCTTTCTCCCAGCTGTTCAGGTACACTGTGCTGAAGAATATGTAAAATATTTACAAGCTCGGTTGTGCATTTTAATGGTATCAAATGTTTGTACTGCTCTGTTTGTGAGACATCTGTAATCTGTATAATGAACTCCCCAGATAATATTAATATTGTTTTAATGGATATGTGCTTTCTTAATGAAAAATCACAATGTCGTTAAACAGTCTTTTTATTTGTAAAAATACAATTTTCTTTGGAGGAAAAAAAAAAAAAAAGGAGCAATGCCCAGTACAGCCATCCACTGTATTTCAGACAAAAATAGAATGAAACCTCAAATTCTTGACCCCTATACTTCTAGGTGTTTTATGATTGATTTAGTAAGGTAAGTAGTAGCAAGTAGCAGAGTGGGAAACTGGCAGTCTTAACACTTGAGTGTATCTTGTAATTCAGAACTAGCACATATATGTGATATTTTTGAGCCTTCCTGCATACCATGTGGACAATATATCTCAAGTAAAATCACTTGGTAAGACAGAAAATACAGGAAGGAGGGAAATAAAAAGGAACTTCATGTCTCCCTTTGATTCTGTAACCATGAAAAAAAAAAAAAGATTCTATGGGTCCAGTGAAATGTTTTATTTCAAGACTGGACTACCTTTCTTATGTCTGTAAGGCCACACTCAACTTGGTAGCTTGAATTGAACCAGCTGGCAGTGTCTCTGAAGCATATGGGCATGCATCTATGCTGCAAATATGCAAGGTGAATTTTACATTTTCGTATCTGTCTTTTGGTTATTTAAGATCTTGATTCTCTGAGACATTGTGTGCTTAAATACTCCTGAATACTGAAAGCTAAGGCAGATGAGTGGGCTAAGAACCTTTTGCGAGATGCAAAACACAGTTCTGTTTCACGCCACATGCCTATTCCTCTCTATTAAATTGTCTGTGTCTCACTTGTTTGTAACCAGAAGATTTTGTAATATGCTGACTTTCTCTCTGCTTTGTAACAAAGGGAAGTCAGGGACTTTCCTTAACTATTTAGATTTGATCTTTACTTCCTTACAGAGATGGGAACAATGCATTTATTTTCATGCATAAGTTTGATAACATAGAGCTGGTCATTTTCAGCACAAGTGAATAAACAATAAAGAAGGAGCAAGGGCTAAAATAATAGAATTTACTGACTCTTTCATTACATATCTGACTATTTGATTTGACAGAATATTAGGCAGTATTACAAAATATATTTAAACACTCTGAAATATATATTGCTATTAAGCTTTGATAACATATTACAAATGTTTCTGTTTGTTTAAATACACAGATTTACATCCATTTATGAGGGTAAAACCAGAATGTCAACAACATTTAAAATGAATCAATTTCTAAAAGGATTTGGACTCATTATGATGAAAAGGCCAGATTAATTACTTTGTTTTAAATATTCTATAATCTTAATATAATTATCTTTTGATAATTCCCAGATTCCCAGATCCATGTGTCATACCCACTTTAAGGGCATAAAACAGGACATATACACAAAAGGGACAGACTCTTCATCCTATTATTACTTAATTAACTAATCTGGAGAAATCGATGAGTGCTGAGCTTTGTTCTCAAATACTTGGCTGTGTCTGTAACTAAAGCAGCAGAGCAGCAGAGATCTTCCCAGCAGAATCTCAAAGCTCATCTAGACCTCCTAGCTCCCAGCTCAGCCCACAAAATAAGAAGAAAAAAAAAGATTTTCCAATTCATCTATTCTTAAATATTTAAGAGAAAACTTTTTAAAGAAAAGCCAACCTCATAAAAAGGATCTTGGGTGCCTATGTTAAGTAATAAACTGTCATGACAGTCTCACATTTCCTTCTTCTGAGGAAAACCAAGAAATGTTACCTTTATAAGAGAGGGTCAGACATCTTGTCTGGAGATCCCAAATAAAAATGGGTATCAGACATGTAAGACTAAGATTAATATATACATATGTATGTATATATGGCTAGATTCTCTTTCAGACTAAGATACTTTCGCCTTTCTTTGGCTGACAACATGATAAATGCCTACTGCCCCAATATAGTAGACAGTGCTGTTGAGCGAGACATTAGGGCAGAGAAGAAAATAACTTGTCAGCTTGGGCATACTTATTTGGATCTGTTTATTCTAATGCTCTGATCATTACAGACTTACATGAGAACATGCAAATGACTACTGGTTCAGACCAAGTTTGTGTACTGCCTCCAACAGTAAAGGGTAGAAGACTGAAGAGAAAGCAAACATGTCTGATATTTGCCCCTTCCTTCCATTGCCTTTAGCTCCAGTATTCTCAGCTCAAGGAAGTCAGATCCCTTTATGGTTTGTTTATTAAGGGCCTCTGTAGGTTCCTTTTGACATGCCTGTCTGCCTGTGTGGTAAATATCTTTCATCCACGACACTGGCCAGTTCACACCAGTTCTCCATTGCATGGAGAATAGAACACAGCACCAGTAGACAGTATTCAAAAGAACTGCAACATTTTAGTATCAGCAGATACAGGATGTGTTTCTCAAGGCATTAGTTCCTATTCATATAAGAAAAGCAATAATATTTTTCTCATATGCTGGTATATGAACCTCTGTCAAGACTATTTTTGAGACATTCACTTAAATGCTGAAAGGCTTTAAAACCTCAGTGCCCTTCTGAACAAATGTTCTTTCAAGTATTTAAAAACTGATTCATGCCCTTTAATCTACTGCAACTTTGTTTCTAGAAAATGCACGTACATGAGCTAAAATGCCCATGTTTGAATTATCCTGGAAACGGCTTTGCTTTCTCAGTCCATAGGCAGAAAATCTACAACAGTATTAACATTTTCAGGTCCAGACTTCACAAATACATTATCCAGAAAAACAAACAACAAAACAAACAAACAAAAAAACTTCTCCTCCAAAACGAAAGAACACCTAAGCGATTATTAAATAGAACTTTTGAATTTTTACCATTTTACAGATAACTGCAACACATCTTGGGTGTTATTATCTATCTCGATGATTTTACTGTCATATACACAAATTGCAGTAAAAAATTATATAATGCCCAAAGTCTGTGCCATTACGTACTGAAAATGACCCTCAGTGTTATATAAGGCAAATAGTAAAGTTATAAATGCCTACAGACTGACTCCTGGGAACCTGAAATCTCATTAGGCAATAGTCAGAAATAATTCATATGAATAAAAATCTAAATCTGTAGGTTTTTCTTATTGTCATATGTTGCAGTCATTTGAGTATTGACATCTCTAGCTCTGTATTAACCTAGCTGCACCTCAATGAATGCACCTGAATGTTTATCTAGAGAAACTTTCTAGAATCAGTATCTTTATTATTTTTTTCTCCACAGAAGGCTGAAAAATAATCCATGCCTCATGAAGTTCCTCAAAAGCAATCTTTCAAAACAGACTTTGCAATCTGCCTCCCATTCACTTTGTCAAATTATGGTCCACATATCAGTCATTTGTAATAGTGATATATCTATCAAGCATTATGTAGTAAGATTTCTTCCACAGGAAAGCATTTTCTAGGATTTTAAAATGTTCAGAATGCCATATTCTAAACATAAAAGAATGAGTCACACCCCCCAAAATTAAATGATTTTAATTACATTAATTTATTTCCCCTTGTTTTTTGGAGTTTCTTCTTCATCATACTTTCAAGCTTTTTTCCATGGCCATAAGAGATATAAACTTTATTGAGAAATGCAAATGGAGATTCTTTGTAATTGCATGGAAAGACAGAACTTGCAGGAAAACTCCTTTTTTGGTCACATCAGTTTTAAATTGTGTTGAACGGACAACTAAGAATCTTCAGAGATATTTTTGCTGAAATAATACTGAAAAAAAAAATGGCTTCAAACTTTTTCTTTCCAGACTTTTTAGTATTATTTTAAGTATATTTTTAAGATAACTAAGCTTTACTGAAGCTAGGTTGTTAGATGCAGAAAAGAGAAACTATCTTGCAGGACTCTTTACAAAATCATAATACCTGAGACATTATAAATCTTCATCCAAAAAGTGATTTGCCTGAAATCTGAGATTTTTTCCTTCTTCATACTGAGGCAACTTGTTCTTTTTCTTCCAATAACTGAGAGACTTTTGTATGAAAATGTGCACTGCATTTCTTCTTAAAAGTTCTTCAGACTCCAATTGTTTTGTGATGCAAATGTTCACGAGCTCATATGGTAGATGTAAACATTCCTACTAATCTTGACTTGTTTGGAAGTCACCTATTTTGTTTTTATTTAATGGAGAAGGAAAAGACATTCCTTCCTTCTCGTAAACCACTTCTTTGCATGACAGTATTTAAGTTTAACTCTGGCGTCTTTGTGGAGCCCGTTCCCTTCCACCCCTTCTGCCCTGACTAAAGCTACCAGTGTGACTCAGCAGGAAACGCAGCAAGGTTGCTCATGGTGTCCTGAAGTCACCAAGTCTCCCACTGCTTCTCCTGGCTAACCCTTGTTTTCCCAGCCCACCCCTCTCCTCCCTGTCACTGCCTGGATCCCTTGCCTTCACTAACACCCCCAGTTTGCAGCTAATCCTGTCCTTCCTGCGTGAATTGCCCCTTTCCCCGGTTCTATTTCCTCCGCTCTTTGCCCATCTCCATTTGCCCTCCATCGTGTCTCCTCGCTCCGGATGCTCTGAGCTCAGCTCTGCCCTTGGCGGGCTGTGACAACCCGTCCGGCCCCAGCAGACCCAGCGTTTCTCGGGGCGTTTGCCCAGGGAACGGTTGGATCCAAGGCCCGTATCACACCCTAGTGCCCGCCCTGGCGCTCTCCACCACACAGGGAGCCCAACGCTCTCCACCACACAGGGAGCCCAACCCGACACGTCCCAGGCCAAGCGGCGCAGAGCGTCAGGGCATGACCGGACTCTCCATCACCGCGGCGGCTCCCCGCAGCTCGCGGCCCCCCACCCTGCAGGACATGGCCGGAGGCTCCGGTCCCTGCTCGCAGCTCGACGCCCGCGGCCCCGCTCAGCCCCGCTCAGCCCCGC
>VWPW01027496.1:737003-852003 GCA_013389825.1 Crypturellus undulatus
CTTCGCGCTGCGCGGGGGCTGCGCGGCCCGCAGCATTGTTCGCTGCCGCCTATTGTGCGGGCGCGCTCACGCGGCGGGAGGATGCGCCGGGACCCACGGCAGGGCGGAACGTGCGCGGCCCGGGCGGGGATGCAGCCCGCGCGCCCCGCGGGGAAGGTTCCCCGCGTGGTCCCACCTACCAAGCGCATCGGGAAGGGACCACATTCGTCCTGGCTGCAGCTCACAGGCGCTCAGTGGAGTTAGAGATTTCAGGGGTAAATCCGACCCTTTGTGGGGGATGCCTAAGGATATTTCAGGAGGGATTCCAGAGGTACGGCTGTTAGCGAGTGCTTTAAGGGACTGTGCTTCGCAGTGTCTGCCTAGGCTGCCACAGAGAGCAGAAGTTTGTGCAAAGAGTGAACTTTGTTCGGCAGGGAGAGGCCAGGTGCCCTCAAGCGCGCGCGTGTGTAGGGAGTTTTTAAAGCGCTTTTAGTGACCGTGAGGCTCCTACCCTTCCTCTGCGAGTTGCTGTTATTTTCTCTCTTGCCTGTTTTTGTGAAGTGCGACCAGAAAGCGTTGCCAAGTGCGAAGCTTGGGGTAGAATTAATGACCTAAGCACCAAAGTGTCTGAAGACCCATTTGGCAATGAAACTGGACAAACGTTATTAAACCTATCAGTGATTTAAAGCTTCAAAAAGAAGGTAATGACTTGAATACACATTTCACTACTCATTCTTGAGATACTGGGGCCAGATTTAATTTAAAAGTTAAATGCTTTGGAAAATCAGGAATTACTTCAATATATTAAATCATTTTCCAATTAAGTTCCTTAAATCATTTTTGGTGGGTTGCACTGCAAATCAAATAAATTAATTTAGAAAATCATTCTCAGAATTTCTTTACTAGCTGGTTAAAGCTTCTTTTAAGTCTTGCCATGTATGAGGGAGCAAACTGTTCTTTTTAAATGCAAATGAGACGCTCATTCAGTAGACAAGTTGCAACTCTTCTATTCCACTTTGCCTGAACTGATAATGTACTTAAAAATGCACAGTCATAAGACATATGTTTTATGCTTGGAAAAGACTTACGAGGAATGCTTCACATAGGACACTGAGCATAGGATGAATGTCTCTATCAGATGTCTTCGCCACTGACCGTCGGTTATGTTAAACGGACGGGGTAGGTTTGCTAGGCCCCTGAGAGTCGAGCGTTTGCTGCACATTTCATTTTTCACCCCCTTCACTCTCTGCCGTCGCCGAGCATGATTAACATTGCTGTGAAAACTTATCTGACTTGTTCTAAACATGTAGTCATGTTACAGTATTGCTCTGTCACTCACGTGCACACTGGGTGCGCGGGCCGTTTGCAGGGAGGCCCACAGAAATTTGTGCTCGGGAAGTTTGCACTTGGCCTCTGCTAGGAAAGGAGATGACGGCAGGCGAGCGATGGATGCATCTTCTGGAGTAGAGTCTGAGTTGATGGTTGTTTAGCTGTGACTAAATGCTGCAGAACTCATCCAGAACCGGAGATTGTTCTTACAAAATTACCAAGAACTTGCTTTAAGCATAGATGCTGGATTTGGTCCTTGTTTTAATCGTTGAGAGTTTTTCTTTAAGATGAGTGAAGAAGATTTTCATAAACTTTGTGTGTAAGTCTACTTGAGCTGCTGATAGTTTGGAGTGTATCCCACAAATACTTAGACTTTTAAGTTTTATAAATGTTCTACTAATTCTGGGATTTTTTTTCCTAATCAAATGATTGTTCATAGCATATGAGTGAGTTCACAAATCCATGTTTTGGACCTCTTGACAGTGCGTTTTACAGCAGTCAAATGAAAATGCAAGAGTGTAGATTCAAACAGTCCCATCTTATCTGACTGTGTTCAGCTGGCAGCCTTTGTTTCAGGAGACTGCTTAGATCTTTGGTTTGTAAACCTAAAACAACATTCTCAGCATCTTAGCCTAACATTTCTCCCTGTGCTGTGAAAGCCCATTATCCCGAGCATATATTGCTCTGTGGGCTTTTCCTCGTGTCCTGTTACCCATGGAGGGAGAAAAGTGAGAGAACAATGCAAACAATGTTGGTTATGACAACTGTGCGAGGTATCTCTTATACAAACAGGCAGACCGGACAGTATGTTGCTGCATGTAGGTCAGCCTTTGAAATAACAGTGGAGCTCTTAGGCTGGACAGGCAGATTTAGGGTTGGGGTTAGTCCTGGTCGCCTCTCAGAGCTTGCGGCATAACTGCATTTCAGATATTTACAGGCTAACAAGAGCAGTCTGCTTAGTTGAAGTTTATTTTAAGAAGGATTACTTTCCTTAATTGAGATGAGTGTGTTACAAAAGAAATAACTTGCATAATCATAGTGCATTAATTCAATAGGAGAACATGGTCAGGGATTTTGAAGTACTGGAAGAAATCAGATTAAAAGTTCAAATGTTTATGGAAAAAGCAATAAATACTTTTTTTTTTTTTGCTTTCCTTATTGAAGTGTCACCCCCAAAGATTGCATCTGTGAGTACTTTAAGAAAAATAGGTATATTTTCATACTTGTAGTTTTACAGCATTTTCAGATATCTTCTCCCATAAAGTGCAGTTACATAGTTATAGTTTGACACAGCTAATGACTGGGATGCTGACCCCTGCCAACAGTGGGGAGAAAATAATGGTCTTTACTGCTCCCAATGGTTAGCTGTGCAGAATTATGCGCTAGATTCTTCTGTGATTTGCTACCTGGTTCAAAAATAAAGGCGCCTACAACTCATACTTCTTGTACTCACTGGTAGTTGTCAATGCAGTGGAAAAATACAGCCAGACAGTAGAGTTAAAGTGGTAGACTAGAGTTGTTTTTAAAAAGAGGAATGCAGAAAAAGAGAATGAAGAAAAGAGTGAAGAGGAAGCAAAACTCAAAAAAAATGAAAAAAAAAAGAGTAATACTGGAGAAAAGCAGATAGAGAGGTACAGTACAGATCTTTGAATACTGCTGGTAGCTAGAATTGCTTGGGCTAAAAATACATATATTTTCATACAGCTTTTAGAGTAATTTACTGTGTATGCTTAACCCCACCAGAGAGAGTACTCTGCATAAAATGCTCCATGACTCTTTACAAAGTGGACGTTGTTTCCATGGGTCACTGCTACCCGCTATAACTCCGATATTCAGAAACAAAATTTGGGAAAGCCAGCGCTCTGAAAGACAGCTGAGTTGTGCTACTAATTTGGCAGAATTTTAGTTTATGCTGACATAATAGATGCAACATTTTTTTATTTTTTCTGTTTTCCCCTTTAGATAACTGTCCTGTCCCCTGCTATGTTAAGACCAGACTTGAAATGTGTTGGTGCTTCTTCAGGAAAATATTAAACAGTGACATTACTTAAAGAAAAAGTTAAAAAGTTAGTGTCAATCGCAGATTTGTATAATATCAAAACTCCTTTAGTTAGTTTCAAAAAATACTGCATGGAAAGAAGATGAATTTTTATTTCATGGGTGATTATACCTTACCGAGACTGCAGTCTCAGAAATACAGGCAAACCTCAAATATGTCCTAAATCCTTAAATTCCAGTGTTTCAGAAAAGCTGTCGTCCCAGTTTTAGTGGAATATAGAAACTGATTTATGAGTGTGCTTTTGAGAAATCCTTGTACTGATGCATCACAAACCAAAGTATTCACAACCATTCTGCCTTTTTTGGGGAGGGCACGAGGGAGCAAACGTAAGTACTTTGAGAAAAAATAGATCTTACCTTTTTACCAGAAATGATGTGTTTTATCTTTAGCGCATTACTCGCAACCAGCCTCTGATGAGGTTCACTAAAAAAAAGGGAAAAGGATAAAGGATTAGGAATGCTGGATTTGAAAGGTGCTGCGGTGGGATGCCTGCAGTAGCCTTGGTGGTTGCATTAAACCACCAGGAGGGACTTGCTGCTGGGCGGCCTGGACAGCCTCAGTGCCTGCCAAATTCAGGGCGTCTTGGGGATGATCACACTTCAGCAGGAGGAACTGGGCACCCTCCTGTCCTCAGCTTCCCATTTTAGCAGCACTTTTTCGTAACACCACACAGAAGCGTGAGAAGATGATTTTTATTATGCAAAGCGATGTCCACGATATCACCTAGATCCAGTTGTGTATTTAAATCTTGTATTGATGACAGATACAACAGAGCTGAAGTGGTAGATGTAAAAAGCTTCCTTGAACTGCTCTCGCAGGGACCTGAAAGCTCCACTTCTCACAGTGACAGGCTGGTGCCTGCACCTGCTTGGCCCTTGGCTTCGGGACCTGGCAGCAGTGGCGATTAGTGGCAGCCTTATTTTTGTGAAGTGGACACATGCTCTGTGGATGTCTACCATGGGATGCATACACTGAAATACTCATTTGAGCTATGACTTACTTAACCAAATTCAGATGCTTTTGCTGTTGTTACACAGTCTAGGTACCAATTTTCTGCCCAAAGAGTAATTTCTCATCAAAAACACCAAGTTGTAAACTACTCTAAAACATGGTTTATAACGGAAACGCCAACAGACGGTTAATTATAGCAATGTTTCCATAATACTTTAAGAAATGGAATTCACATTAACTTGAATGAGATTTTCTTGGTCATAACATTTTCCCTACAGCACTGAGTTCGAAAATGGCAACCTTGCATTACTGCAGGGTGAGGCACAGATTTCCTAGTGTCAGCAGCAGTGACAGCCACCGAGTTCCACAGCAGCAAGTGCGCGGAAGAAAGTGTCTTCTCCTTCCCTCCTGCTCAAATATCAGCTTTCTTAGGGTTTTTTTTTTTTTTTCAAGTTTCGGTCAGTAAATCAAGATATTCATGGCAATGCTTAACTCTTGATTTAAATCCTCAGAGTTAAATTTGTTTTTAGAGCAGAGATCTTGCTGCTACAGTCATTTGTAATGTTTGTGGTTTTCTTTTGCTTCTTGTGTTTGCAGTATGTAATTTATTTTTAGCATTTGAATTTCATACGGTTCTACTAGTGTTTATATCTTATCTTTCAAATGCACATATGCTAACATTGGTTTTGAACTGTTCACTTCTTAGTATTTATTGCTGGGCTGATACTAGATTTGATATGGACTCTGGTAGTATGGTTTCCTCCCAAGAAATACAGTGCCTTCTAAGTTACAAAATATACTTGAATTACACGAGCATCTGACAAATGAAGGTTAGTGAAAATATCATAATATTTTAACATTCATAGTCTTGACTATTAAACCTCTCTCTACCCATCAAAAGTGTCACAAGTGGCTTTTTTCAAGGGTCCTGTTTTTGTCTCCAGCTTTTGTTATTGAGGATCATGTGATCTTAAAGTTTAAATAGAAGTTAGCATAACTGGAATATATTTCTGTTCTATTAAGGAAATCATCAATGAGCTTTTTTTTTTTTAATATATATACAACAAGAAATTGGAACTCTGGAATCAGAAAGTGATAACCAGTGCTTAAGAAAACCAGTCAGTAAGGGAGGTATGTTTACAAGAAGTGCAATTTGAGACATCGCAAAAGATTCTGATGAAGCGTTTCTGCAAGAAAAGTTAAAAGATTATATGTACGTATAAATTTCTACTATAGGTGTACTACTATATTTGGGTATACACAGATATATTTCTACTTAATTGCATATTGGTTATTTTAAGGAAAGTGAACGTGTTGTGAAAATTCGTAATGTCTATCCGATATTATAAGTAGCCAACTGAAAACTCGTACTGTGGTTGCATTACTAGAAGTGCCAAGACTAGTGTTCATGAATAAGAGAAAATATTTGTTCCTTATACGCTTGCTCATCATGTTTGCTAGCATCAACCTGAAATCATGATAAATAATAAAAAGAAAAATAATGGTAAAACCGGAAGATAACCTTTCAAAAAAGTATAATTTATTATTTGGCGGACACAGTTGTGAACATTAGTCATAGAAACATGAATATAGTAGAAGCTTAATATCAAAGCTAATGATTTATTTTATGTTAATGACTTTCTGCTAGGGCATAAAAGACTCTTCATAATGGACTCTCAGTGCTGTGTTCAGTTGCGAAGGCTAATGGGATAATTTTTCCCCAAATTAAGCTTTTTGAAGTAAATTATGGTGTTATTTTTTCAAGTTAACTCTTGAAAATGTATTGGCAAACTGATCTTTTAAGAACTCCTTATAGAGAAATATAAAACACTTTTTCATCATTATCAGTTTTCTTAATTATGTTGGAAATGACTATGTTTTATTATAGTTCTGAAGTGCAACATTCAAGATGTGAAAGTCATTCACGTCAGTGGTTTTATCATAGTACAATCAGTTTTTTGAGGCAAAGTTGTTTTTACAGATTAAACAAAAGCAGAGAATATTTTTTTCAGCGTCTTAGCCAGTAATTTGCTAAATGGTAGTAAAACTTGTAGTTTTGCATTGAGAAGTTTTTAAAATCATGTTTACAATTAGTTATAACCAACATTATATTTCAATGAGAGATAATTTGCCTACTAAAGTTCACATAATGTGCTAATCATGTCTAGTGGTTAATAAAGGCCTCCTATCTCCCTCCCCTGATGGCTATAAAAGGCTATTATGCTCATGGCAGCAGTTCAGGTACAGCTGCTGTGTGTTAATAATGCATCATTGTCCCACTAATAAACACAGCAAAGGTCAGTAACCCCAAGCACCTAAAACACCTATTCTCTTTCCAAAATATTTATTAACACCTTAATAGCATATCTATTCATTTTAGCTGGGGATTATATCAGTTAATGACCCTCGTGGCATCTCGCACATTAGGGTTTCGCAGCCTGCATGCTGTGGTGGGCCGCAGTACCCCGTTCACCTCCTCAACATTTGGATTCTGCTGCAGCTTCTTGAGTTGCTTTGCTTTAGTTTAATTTGTTGTTAGCATTCCATGGTCATTTCATGATCAGCTTGACTTTGTGACTTACTTTGTCATTTTCAGTTTTCCTCAGGTAACTTAAGATTATATTTAGAGACTGAATTTCCTTTTTTTTTGTTTTGTTTTCTTCAATAAAGATTCTTTAAAGCAAATGTAATTATGTGCTAAAACTATGTGTAACACATGCATTCACGTATGTACACATGCACACCCAGAGAGATATGGATATATATCTGTAAGCATACTTCCTTTAGGTTTTGTATATAATTTTATGTTTGTGACTTAGTTTTCCTTTTTAGGATGGATTGCTGTATTCATAAAGGTTTTTTAAAATGCATTTTCTACAGACAAAGAACATATTCACATGGGATTTCCATTTTGCCAGGGAAACATGCAAATCAATAGGCCAGCACTTATCTGCATTAAAATTAGGTATACTGTAATTTATGGGCACAGTGATATTGTATTTCTCTTGCATAGCCTCAGATATTCTTTAAGGTAGCCTGGCTATGTGTCCTTAGAGAAAAGCAAAAGTGTTAATTGAACAAAATCTCATTTTCTCATCTTGTAGTATTGTCTTTTGTTTTCTGTTACTCATTTTGAAAACCTTGTGTTTTCTTTTTGCGCCGTGTGATTTACAAACAAATGTTCAGAGGGCAGAAAAATACAACTACACTTCCATCAAGAGAAAGGAGAGAGCTTAACTAGCTGAAGGGTTTCTATGTGGTGTAGCACATAGCTTCAATGACACATTTGTCATGCTTTAAATATATAATGCATACAATAAAATATGTACAGGCACAGTTGTGATATATGTAGTGTCTGGCTCCATTGCTATTGTTTGTAGTCTCTACGGTTGTCATACGTTGTTCTTTGCACATCATACCCTTACAGCAGAATTTGACACAATTTCTAGCTTTCAGTCCTGCACCATTTTCATTGCACAATATACATGAGTTTGACAGGGTGTGTTGAGGACAACTCTGGCAAGCAATTGATATTTTGAAGTGGCAAGCGTTTCAGCAGCTGCCTGCTCGTGAAAAAGGAATGATAAGATATACTGTATTGTTAGTTTCAGGCAAAGCATTAAGGTTTAAGCTCTGTAAAAATGTACACATTATTCGTCAGTGGTGAAGCAAGCCTTTTATGTTTTTTAGAGCTTAGCTCTCTGGCTGATGTGAACTAGAATGACATTGGTTTAATGGTCAGTAAATGAATAGGAGTACTTTGAATTTGAACTGCTGCCAATTTTGCACCAACAAAGAGACTGACAAAAGAAAGATTTTATGTGAAAGCAAAGCACAAGCAATGTTTGGGAAGGTGGGGAGACGGGGAGAGGAACCCAATAGAAATATTCTTTAACACAGCCTTGTAAAGATGCAGAAATTGTTAAAACACATCCATTTTACATGGCTCATCAGCTACAAACCTAAGCTGTTTCATCTAATGTTCTTTCAAACCTGTTGTATACACATAGTCTTTCAGAATATATTCATATGGAATTTACAGTGTGTTTTTCTAAATACCACACTGTGCCCCGAAGGCCTGTTGGCAGAACATCAGAGTTGTCCACTGCTGGAGTTCCCAAGTCTCTCTCTATCTGGTAGTGGGAAATTGTAGTTTAATCAGTTATGGCACTTTCAGTGTGTAACATTCATTAGTAAGGCAATTTGTCATGACTGTTAATAGTCAGGATGCATCTGCTCTCTCTTTGGTTACAGAGCATGATAAGTAAGAGGCAAATATTTCAATATCTAATAATATTAACATGTTTGAAAACTGGAGTTCAAGGTTAGTACTCAAAATACAAACAGCAGATTAGTAACAGCCTCTTTATTTTTACTGTTTTACCTGCTGTTATGAGTTGTATGTTGCTTGATTAGGCATTCAAAAGTAAATGTTGGCATCTCCAGTGTTTATCAAAGGCATTTTTGTGTGTGTGTGTGTGTGTGTACTATTTATTATTATTATTAATTAAAAGTTGAGATATTTTCAGTGTTACAAATAATTACTCCACATGATTTTACCGTAATGAAGTGTTAAATGTATTATTTTTTTGGTGGTGCAGCCGTTTTGCAGTGTCTGTTTTGTGACCATGCACCTTAGAATGCTCTAAAAGAGACTCTTTAGTGCCTACCAAATAGACAAAATACAATCAGAAAAATGTCCTCTTCTCTCTATAAACCACCTTGTAATCATTGTTCATTGTTCTAAATATGAAAGGTTAAATTGTTTCCTACAGGCAGGAAAGGTTAGAGGGTTTTTCACTTATATCTGATAACCCTCATGTATTACATAATACGATAGCTTCACACACAATAGCTTTGTGACACATTTTCATTTTTAATGAAAGCCCCCCCAAATTTTAACATGATGATTTCTTTAGAAACTGAACCCAATCTTGGTAAAATCCGTTCTTGCTAGTAACAAAAGCTGTTACTGTTTAAGTTCCTGTTCAGCAGTTAGTGGGTACGCTTCGCTGGGTGTTGTCAAAAAGGCTTTTCCCTTGATTGACAACCCCGTAGGAATGTGAATGGAGATTTTAATTGCATATCATGTGTGCATATCAGAGTGAGTGGATTCACTGACTCTGCTTAGCTCCATATCTCTACAGGTCAGCCATGCCAGAATACTTTTTTAATAAGCAATTGATATATTTTCCAAAGAGAAGTAAAAAGTGCATGCAACTGAGCTATAGAGCAAAATATTCCCCTGATTTTCCAAAAAAGAAATGTGTGCAATAAGTTTTCAGAATTTTAGAAACAAAATTAAGAAGTATTTCAATATATAAATTCATTTCTGCCCAAAGATTGTTAGAATATATTTTTCTTGTGGCTAAGAGAAGTGTGTTTGTCTTTCTACTTCTTTTTTTTTTCCCTAAGAGTACTTCAAACAAAATCTATCAAAAAAAAAGGCCAAAGAAAATGATCAAATGGAAAATTTTACTGAGGCAAACTGCCCTTCAGTCTTGCTCCTTTATGGAAGATACAGAGAAATGGTGGGAGCTTCTTTATGTGTATGAGTGATAAGAATCTTTCGCAGACACGCTGGCTTTCTTAAACATATTGGCCATGCTGTTTTGGTCAAACTTTAGTGGGAGATTTACCTAGGTAAGGACTGGCGGATATATCAGTTTTGAACCTAATAATTAGACATGGTTTTGGTATCAACTGTAAGGGAAGCTTAAATATTATTTTCCCTTAAGAACAGTAAATGATACATCATTGCAAAGTAGCACTAATAACTATGCTTAAACATTTTCCATAGCAAGGAGTGTAGCAAGTGAGAATGACAAACCCAAAGATTCATTATTACGAATACTTACATATTTTGGTGTCTTGAGTTAGATTCCAAGTTTCATTTTACATCAGAAACCACATCGTTGACTGCTTTTTTTAAGATGATAAAGCAGAAGCAACTGAAAGCAGAGCTGCATTACAGTTGTGGGGAACTTTTAGCTGAATTTGAGTTTTGTGCCTGTACAGAGTCATTGAAATCTAAAGGGGGGTGATATTTGCGCTTTTCCAGGAGGACCCCCGGGAAGGAATTGTTACTTAATCAAAAAGGTTCTCCTCATTTGTTAGCGCTGTAGGAATAAAAGCAAACTCGTTGCCTTTCTACCCTTGGCGTGGGGCCGAACCGCAGTTTCGGTTTGCACAAGTGTCGAGGGTGGGAATGGAGGACGGAGCCGCTTGTTAAGCTGCGAGGCCGCGGGGCCGCGGCGCATCCCCTTGTGGCACATCCACCCTCGGCGACGCCAGCTCCTGTGCGAGCCTGTTAACTCTCGCCTTAACTCTGGGCTAACCTCTGTCTCGGCCAATTATGTCTTGAATGTCAATTAACTCTTAGCAGTTAAAATATATATATGTAAGAAGAAAACCAGGACTCTGCTTTCTGATGAAGCAAACTCTTGGTTCTGTTAAGAGCTGACACTCCCTGGGGTTTTTCAAGAGTTGTAGGCAGAAAACAGAGAGGAATGGTGAATAGAAAAGATAGTAATCTGACGGTAAGATTCCTTCAGCATGATACACATTCAGGTTGCAGTGCTAGGAGCAAAGGCATCAATGAGAAGCCATAGCTTGCTGGACATCTGAAGGTGTCTGTGCACAGATGCTGTCTGGGCAAAGTCTGCAGGTTTTAGACCTCTGGCACTTTCAGTTGTGATAAAATGTTTTTTCGCAAGAACGTCTAACATTCTTCCTGGATTTGGGAGCTCTGCAGACCTGGTCGTGGTGGAAGGCCCTAAAGCCTATCCCAAGTGAAAAAACCATCTCTTCCAGTGGAGATCCTTCCAACTGACGGTGGAAGCAAAAAGCTGCCAGAAGTGATTTTTTTTTTTCGCAGACATGAAGAGAAAACTTTTAGATTGTGCAGCATGGTAATGGTAGGCTCATCTTTTGATGAAAATCAGGGAAGACCCTGAAGCTGTAATTTTGGATTAACACCAGGGCCATTTTTGTAAATCACCATAGTAACTCTTGTAATAATGCTGAGGAGATTACAGCATTGCTGTCAGGAGGACTTAATTTGTTCAGGACTTTGTTGGGTTATGAAGTCAAACACTTTTAGACTGAGAATGACAGATTTAAGGATGTCTTGATTTTGTTCTTTTGTATGTCACCATTGACAGAAAATGATGAAATGAAACAGTGGATGTGCGAACAGGTGATCACACCATTGCCACTTTATTATAAATACAGCTCAAATGGCATCTGAGTTCAGGTTTTCAGACAGCCTTAAATCTCACATTTTCCAACTTTAGAGCTCTTGAATTTGTAACACAAATAATCATCTTTCGAAAATAGCCCTTTTTGTGTGTGTGTGCTGACTATCTGGATCATATCGATGGCATTCGTAGCTATTGTCCATCAGGAGTGCTTGAGTCTCCTCAGCACTGCAGCCAAGATTTCTCTGCTGCTGCTGCTAACAGAAGGAAAAGCAGGAGAGTTTTGCTATGGAGAGCAGAGTCAGGATTTTCTCCGGCTAGGAAACTCCTGAGCTCTGTTTCCTCCCCTTTCTTTCTGTGGATACTTTGATGTGGGCTATCACGAGGCATGCTTCTGTTTTACAAGTTTCAATATTCTCCTGTTTACAGGAGAGTAGTTGGGTTTGGATATTATTTTGCCACAATGCCTATATTTTGCTGAGGAACCCAAGTATAAGTTAGGGATTTGGTAGTTTATATTCAACAGTTTATATTCAAACAAAACCCCAAATAAAAGGCACTTTATCTCACTGCCTTTTCTTCTGCTGGTTTTCAAAGATGTGCTGCAAATTATGGAGCTGGTTCACTTTATTTAAGACTAAATATAAACTAAAAATACTCCTTGAACTCCAAGTACAGATATTGTGGCCAGAATTAATGTGCTTGTAGTTAAACATGCAGTTATGAAATAGGAGAAACCTATATGTGTCCTTATTATCATACATAGTTCCTGTGCTTATACAAATGTGTGAAGTAGCATCTGTATAATGTATGTTCATATTTAACACACTGTATTTGTGTATATTAGTTCCAGTAAAACCAGAGGATTTAATACAGAAAAATAGATTTGTCCCCTAATGATTTTCTTTGTAGTTACTAGGAAGTTTTCCATGTATGTAATAATGAAATCTCAGAAAAAATATTTTTGAAATGGAAAAAAATGTTATTCTATTGAATCTACTACAGTTTTAGGAAGGCTCTTGTTCCAAATACTTTCTCAAACAGAATCTTACAGGGGAAATACTAAAGCAGCATTTTCTAACATGGCTGTTTTTATTCACACTTTTCAGAAACTGAAAATGTAAATACTTTTATATACTGCAGAAGAAAATACGTAGAGCTTTTAATCAGGAAATCTTTGGATAGAGAAAAGCACAGAAGTAAGAGGAAGACTGCAGACTTTTGGGAACAAGAAATTGCAAATTAATTGTACTAGAATGGAAGAAACTGTGAAGTTTTCCCTCAGGGAGTTAATGAGGAGCTCAGAGTCCAGATAACTCACAGAGTAGGTGTCCTGCATCATCCTAGCCAAAGCTGGACATCATTTCCAGCACCCTAGGAACCCCATAGACCACCACACAGGGAACAGCTTGCAAAATATTTAACTGTTAAGGAAAATGGACACCGCTGAAGGGGGCTTAAATTCTCTATACTCTCAGGAGAGATAGGGCTTACCTCCTACAGACTTAACTTTCATGGGAAATTCTTCAGAGTGATTCAGAAGTCCGTGGTTCAAACGCCTGCTGCGATAACAGGCCTATGTTAAGGAAAGCAGCCAAATTCAGACTTACATGACAGTTATTAGGATTAGGACTGATGAAGTTTCTGCTTGGTTTTAAACGTTCCATGAACGTACATTTACAGGAGCTTTTACAGTGCTTAATGCCACCCTTTCTGTGGACTCCCATGGAGTCCGACTCCAAGCAGTGTTTGCTGCCTCACAGAGCAGGCCCCAGGCTGTGGAGGTTCCTCTGCGTCTCGAAGAGCAGAGTACTTTCTGCAGTCGGTGAAATGGCACGTTGGCTGTTCCATCACTGCCCTCGTCTGCTGCTTTGCAAACTCGCTGTTCAGTAGAAGCCTTGATGTCCCACTGCAGACCTTGTGTCTTTGGCAGCTGATTTACCATCTCCCACCAGGGAGAGTCTTTTAAGAAACTACAGGCTGAAAATACCAGGAAACCCTGTTGTGACAGTTATGCTGATGGGGTCGTGTAAGAAGAGTAATGGGGAAAAATAGCCTCCCAAAAGTAGATCTGCCGAGAAAATATCCATGTCTAGCTAGAGGAAGGAGGTCTGGAGAAACGCGCGATGAGCTGCTGTGCCAGCGCATGTCCATTCCCTCCCAGCTCAGAAGACTGCGCCTCTCCTCATCCCGATTTGTTTTCTCTTAACTTGGATGAAGAATTCATTTTTCTCAGCAGCAGGTCTTACTTCAGCCCGTTTCTAGTAGTTCAATACTTTGTACCTGTAGCTCTTTAAAAAGAATGGAGGATGGTGGGGAAGGAAAGACAAATTTTGTGTTAAGAGTAATTGGGTACAAGGAGCAGACTAGTGAGATTTTTTTTTCCCTTTAGGACTTCTCTGCAGTACTGTATAAAGAAAATTTTACTATTTTTTTCCCTTCTCCTCCTCCTTTGCATCTACTAGCTGACTACATAGTTGAGAAGCAGGTAAATGAATTCTGCTGCACAGAAATAGTTAAAAAAAATCATTCTAAGGTTATTAACCACACCAGTGCTGGAGAAATGAAAGGACCTACTTATGCCCACAAAAGAGGGTAAGAGAAAGGTCAGAATTAGAGTTGGAATGCCATACTTAGTTTGAAATTTCTAGTTATGGCAGCATATTTTGTATATAGGGTTATTACTCTTTGGCAAGCCCTGCTGTGTCTAAACACTTTTGGGTGGGCTAAGGATGAAGTTTCAGTTTAACTCTGAATTTCTTGCTTTTGTGGTTTTAAACATTAGTTTATAATAACATTTCACGAGCATCAATTTTTATGGTACAGTTCATTTGTAGAAAAGGCTATTTTTACACAGTCATAGTGCTAATAGACATCTTCTACATTTGGTTTTAAAAGGTGAACTTCATTATGTTTTTCCTGACAAAGCAACGTATCACCCAGGAGACAGAACTATGACAAGCTGTTTGCAGAATAATTCAACAAATCTCATATTTTCTTAGTATTTTGTCCCATTATCCCAGAAAGGAATGGTGTTATGAGTACCCTCACAGCGCTGCAGTGTATGAGTTGAAATACACTCCTGAGTATCTTATTGCACCAGTTGTGTCGGACTGCTGATGTCTGTCACCAGTCATTTCCTACTACAGTCTCCTGTTCTTATTATTGTGTATTTAGACTCAGTGCAGCATAAATATAAAGCTACTCTCTTTTTAGTGTTAAATTTTTAATATATTTCAGCATTTATAATGATTTCATTACAGTACTGAACAGAAATAAACTTTATTTTTTGCAGAGATGCCACTGTGTTTGAAAGAGGAGCAATTTATTTGCTCTCTTGAAAAAGCGTGTGTACAGTACACTGTGTACTCTGCTGTGTGTGTATCTGTGTCTCTAAATTAGTTTATATCACCTCTGTTATAAAACTCCTTTTCTCCCACCACAACTCTGAAATTGCCTTTCATACTCAGTGTAACCTATGAATTGGTCTTGTGAGTGAGTCACTCCAAGGTTGTTGTTCTCTCCATATAACCATTTTTAATATAAAGTACTGTGCTCTCTGTTATGTCCATCTTGTTCAGATGGAACAGTGACTGCTGAGATGGAAAAGCAGAATGCAATATCAGAATACATTTAAATGTAATAACATATCCAGAATCTTTCTTTTTATGGCACAAAAATAATATCTCTCCTGCCCTTATTGCTACTTTGGCTTTTAGAGTCTTGTGGTAGCAGAGTATTTGAATCACAGGCTTGGCCTTGCAGCCCCTAATCTAGCAAAACTTGTCCAGAGGAGTTTTGCTTCCTTCGAGGACTGTGATTTGGCCTTCTGTCAACGACATAGCCCTATATTAGATACCATTTGTTCTTTAATAAAGATTTACATAGGTTTTGCCCTTCTAAAATACTGTGCACATTTCTTGTATCAACAAAAAGAGACTCATGAGCTTGTTTTTCAGGATTAGTGCATTTTATACATACTGGCCCTAAAGAAACTTTACTGAGAACAATAATTTTATTTTTGTTGTTGAGTATTGCCTTTCCTGTAAGTACATATGCCTTTCAAGGTCCATCAAAGGCAAAGTTTTAAAGAGCCAGTGATAACAATTAGGATTTAAATAACACATGTAACTTCATGTCCTGCAGTTGCAAAAACTGTGGCTAAGATTCAGTTGACTTGCTCTTTCAGATAGAAGAAATGCTAATTTTCCCTGGATGGCTGTTCAGTCCAAAAGGGTGTCCATTAGAAAGGCAGAGGTACATGCAAGCTGTAGAACTGGGCAAAGAGATAAATGCACACGCTGATAATCCCTACGATACTCCCTACAAGATTGCCTGCAGATTGTCCCTTCCAGTAACCAGGATAAGCGGTACTAACAGTTGGTAGAGAACTTAAGAGGTTGAGGGAAACTGTCATGCCCGTAAACTTGTTCTTCTGTAAAGCTGCGTCATGACTTTCCATACATGCTCATTCTGCCTCTTCAGAAGTGTGTGGCTCGAGTGAGGCCGTAGTGTTGCCGGGCTCTTCTCCGGGGCAGGCTGCCCCACACATGGGGCAGCTCTGTACCTCCTTGAGGGCCAGCGGCTGCCCTGTTAAAAAGCACCATGGTTCCTTTCAACCCATTTCACCATGACATAAGTTGTTACATAAAATTAAAGAAACAGTACTTTTTTTTCAATACATAAATGTTGTACAGTGTTGCCTTTGAGCTGTTTCTTGACCTCGTTTTATGTTACAATTTTGTTGCTGTAATCTACAGCAGCTTGGATGAAGTGAATTTATGACATCCTGACTCTTCTGCAGTAACTTCCCATGCAGGCACTTTGTGCCTTTGTGCAAGGATACTCCTCTTTGAAAGTGGCCTTGGATTATTATTTCATGTGCAACCTTTCTTCAGTGCAAGTTTCTGTGAGCTGGTCTGGTTTGCTATGTACGAAGGCTAACAAGAAAGCCAACATTTAGTTACAGAGAAATTTTCCATGGGCTTTAAACAGGTTCTGAAAGTGTGCCTTAACATTACGTAAGGATTTCACGCAAAACAGTGAATACACTTCAAATTCATATGCTAGTTTGGTAGGCACTAATCTGTCTCTGTGCACAGACCCCATGTATGCATCTACCTTGGGTATATTTGGAAAAACTCTATAGATGCAGTATTATACAAGTAATGAAACATCTTTAAACTCAACAGTGGATGCAATACTGATAGCAAAGAGTTCTGCTTAAATATAGATTGAATGTGATTCGGCCTTGGCAACCCTGGCTAACTGAAATATGTAACAGCCATCTTAGTTTGCAGCAGTTTAAATCTGTCTTTAAAAGTGTTTCAGGAATCATTTTAAAGTAGCATAAGTCTGAAAATATGAGATACACAGAAGGAAATGTTTCTGTCTGTCATGAAAAATCTCTTATCTAGCTAGAGGCTGCAGTGATTGTGAAGAGTGATAGTATCTCAGCTATACAGTCTGCATTTTTGACTGTCAAAATTTGCATATATTTAATGGATTGAACTGTTTTAAAAACACTGTTCTTAGGATACTTGTCAAAATATTTTCTATAATGGACAAATTTAAATCTAATTAACATATTTATATTTTAAACTTACGGGCAGGTTTGGGGGCTTTTTTTTTGTTTATTTTGTTTTGTCCAAAGAACTGAATAATTTAGCATATATATCTCAGGTATAATTGAATTTAGATGATGTCCAGTCAGAATAGATGTTACTCATCAATACAGCTGTACATAATCATTCACTAATACTCTACTGAAAGAGTGAAGAATATGTTTTTCACTACAATCTCAATAATTGTGCAAATTAAAAAGTTGTGAATAATAAAATGAAGGTAAAATTACATCTGATATTTGTGTTTTATGTAAACCTGTAACACTTTTAAAGGTACGAGAGCAAAAAAGCCAGACACTAAATAAGATGACATCTATATAAGCTATACACAAAGTTTTGAATAATCTTTTGTTAGTTTCCCCAATAATTCAGTACAATCAAATACATAGACGCAAGTAATGTCATGTAATACCTTTTTTTTGAATCAACAAATATGCCATGGCCTTGAATTCCTAGCAGTACAGATGTGGCTGATAAGCTCAGTAGCTGGAAAACTGATCCCATAAAAGTGAAAAGTTAGATCTTTAAAAGAATCAGATGGAAGCAGAATCTTTATGTTACAGAAACAGAGTTTGTCCAAGGACTACTTTAGGTAAATTGGGACAAGTAGTTCATGATATGTTAAAAAGAAATATGCAAGTTTAGCAGTGATAGACTTCAGGCTCGAGGCTGGCCTATTAACACGTGAGTGGAATAGAATTTTGGGCTAAGGAAAAAGGCTGTCAGTTTTCTCTATCTTCAGAAAATTTTCAGGTACCTTGATATCAGTGGTTAAATTAGAAGCTTATTTTTGATTGCAGAAGAAGACTAGAAGAAGATTGCTGTTAAAAGAAGAAGATTGCTGTTTAAAATAAAGGTAAAGCTTTGGGTTGGGAATTCAAATGAAAACAGGCAGGGAGATATTACCTCTAGCGTTTTTATTTATTTTATTTTTGTTCTGTCCATGATTTCCAAACTTATAAAATATGTATAATGTTTTATTTAAAAAGAAAAAAAAGTATACTCTTGGCATTCAAACCCTGTGTATAATGAATGATACCTGTAGTTCATGTGAAGGACATGTCTAGATAAGGAGTTTTCTAATGCAGAACAACAACCAAAGTTGCTAATGGGGACTCCTGCCTGTTCTTTGCTGAGCTAGGTCGTGTGTGTGTGAGCTGTCCCAGTAAGGTTGTGCTGTAGTCTCTTTTCACTGCTGCTCACTAATCAGTCCCAAATTTCTGGATGAATTTCCATGGAGTAGGAAATTGGGTTAAATTCACATGGGCAAACTGCATTGAATCTGTGTATAAAATGTCCAGCATATTTTATAAGATTGGTATGTTTGTTGGATTAGGTTTGTGGCAGCAGACTTTATCCGAGGAGTTTGTGGGACTGTGATCTGTTCATCCAAGCCCTACGTGTGCGGAGCTGATGGTATTTCTGTGATGGTGACATTGGGGATGCCCGGCAGTCGTCTAGGGCTTGGAGGAAGTTATAATGCATGTGTGGGTCCTGCTGGGATGAGTGGCATGTGGGTTGTCAGTACTTGGAAAATGGATAGCAGTTGGGTGTTTCCTCCTCCATGCTATGTATTTCAGCTGAAACTTTTGAGTAGTAGCTTTTGTAGAGTTCAGATATATTGAATGAACTTAATACATTTTGTAACTTGGCCTGCTTTGGTTCAGCACTCATAATATATTTATATGCTGGTAATATCCATATTTAGTGTTGTATAAGTTAATAACACTATATTTAGTAAATATCCTAAATCTATAACTCTAATCATTGTGCTGTTTAATTTGGGGCTAATAACTACTTGCCAGACTAATGTGTAGTCATGTAGTTGGGCAGATGTACAAAAATGTCATTAACTTGTTTTGATTTGCAGGCAGTGATGTATGTGGCGATGCCTGTGAATACTCCTGCTTTTCTTACACCACCACTACCTCATTTGCCAAATATGGCTATGATCCTTTGTCCATGTTAATTGAGAATGGCATCCTTATTCATCATGTGCAGGGGCTTTCTTTCAGCCATTAAAATGCTGTCCAAAGACTGCTCAACTGAGGAAAACTACAGAATAATACAGAGGGTTTGTTTATCTGTTGTTGTAAGCCTTCTGTTTTATCCCCTTGTAATAAATGGAAAGAGGAACTCTTGTGTCTGAGTGCAGCGCTGTCGCTAAAGAACAGAAATTCCTTTTGAAACATCACCATTAATAATTGGCCCAGGACTTGCCTGAAATATTTTCATCAGCGATGTCTCTGTTCAGTGTTTCTTCTTCGCTTTTTTTTGACCTTCTGAAAAATAGTGAAAAACACATTAAGATAATTTACATTAGTTGTCAAAAACTGTGTTTCTTTCTTCGATAATAAAGGTTTCCATTCCTTGATTAAATTTATGTTTATATTTGACATTTTCCAGGGATGCATAAATTTGTATGACAGTTAGAGTCTACATACTCCCAGTACCTAGTGCCAGCTTGAGCTGAATTTGGACACATCACATAAATAAAAGCAGTTTTATGTTTCACCTTCATCTGGTAGGTGAGCACTCCACCTTTTCTTGTGAAACATAATCGGTTTTGACATGGCAAAATTAGATCCTGGCTATTTATTATCTGCTGAAATCAAAAACCATAACTGGGAAAGCATGTGGTAAGTCCATTGGAGCAGCTTGCATGCAGAGAGAAAAAGGGGAGGCATTCCAGTTTTATAAGCTCAAGGTGATTTTCCCTAACACCTAGACCGTTTTAATTAATTACCCTGAAAGATTGAGTAAATTATTATTTGAATACTTTATGGCATTACATGTTAACATTTCAAGGACAAAGTGCTGTACTTTGCTTTTCAACAATGCTTCATCTGTCAGAATATATCTTCTAAATTTATGTAGTATACTGCAGTGTAAAGGGTAGTCAGAACTTGAGTACTATGAATTATTACAAGGAACCTGAGTCAAATATGATCTACTGAAATGGAAGCCCTAATATTTATGGACACCTGGTGAAGACCCACAAATTAAGAAAACCACAGATCTTGCTTCTTAAGAATTGAGAATTTTTTAATCTTTCTATGACATGAATTCTTCCTCTTTCTGTCGTGAAAGTATAATCTGAATGCTGTTAAAATGTTGGTTGCAATATGGGTACAGGCTTTGCTGCTACTGGCATTTCTGTGACGTTTGCAGGGCGACCTGGTGTTTCACTTGCACTGCTTGCAGAGTGCGCTGAACAGGTCCCTTTCCTCAGTGCTTGCAACTTTCAATTTTGACCCTTTAGCTTTGGGAAGAAGTGGTGGAATATGAAACCGATACCTGCCTGGTGGAGACGCCTGTAGGTTTCGCTGAACCTATCTAAATCCATAGCATATGCGAAATGTTGGAGGCTGTTCAGATGATGTTTGTAACCAAACATCAGCAGTGCTGCAGCTTTACTGTACTCAACAGATATAATCTTTCTTCCACTGGAAGTGCATACAACCTTTTAGTAACTTCATCCTACCATCAGTAGATTAGATTAAATCCCCATTTACTGCATTATATTAATATTTTCAATGGCACACTAATCCAAGAAATAAATGTGTCAGTTTCTATGGCTACACTGTAATGGGCACAGCCATAAGAGTGTGCCTTAAGGCCACATAAAAGACTTAATGTACAGATTGAATAGGCGCACATTATTTATTACTAAGCTATCAAGCTGAGGAAATTTAGTGATCTCATTTTTTAGATTTGCTCATTTGACCTGGGCCAATTTGCTTGGCTGATAATATTGAGTATTTAATACCACAATGTTTTCTCAGTTTTAAGGATAAAGTGATTCGCACTAATTTCTTTCAGGACAGTTTTGTGGAATGAATGATTTTTATGCTCCCGTAATATATTTATTGATAGTTTTTCATAGCTTTTGAGGCTTGGGAATTAATAATACTCCTGCATGCTCTTGACATGTTAGAATCCAGATGCACTGCAAAATAAAGTGAAAGGGACGCTCTATTCCCCCTCCTCTTACATATGCCCCCCCACCGCCAAGCGCTAAGAAATATAGTGGCATTTTGGGCTGGGAGAAACTTACAAGGAAGCAGAGCAGCAGGAGTCTCAGAGACTCCTGTGGCCCCAAGGCCGTGGACGAAGGTGGCTGGAGGGTCTTGGAGGCTGATGCCAGTTTGTTGCTCACGGGCCGAGCTCACGCCGCTCATCCCTGGTGGCCTTTGCTGGAGCACTGGCCATTGCCACTGTAACTGCTTCCTGAGGATCCCCAAGCAAGGAGCTGGGTTCCCTGAGGTAGGGTGTCTCTTCGCTACCTGCCGTGGGATGATTTTAGTGCGTGGAGCATGGGGTGAGGGTATTAGCCACCTGGGGAGCAGGCTGTCTGGAGCTGTCGCAGGGACTCCCAGCAGCAGCGCTGACACTCGCGAGCGATGAGCTGGTGCCACGCGGGGCATTTCCGTGCTCATTCATACCAGAAGAAGGATCGGTTTCCTGAGAGATGAATTATAGAAGTAAACCGCTCGGGAGACCCATTTGGCTGCAAGCTAACATCGAATGACTGCAGGGCCTGTTGATTAGCGGAGGTCTGGGGTCAGACCCGCTCAGACTCTCGCCTACTCGATGAGAGGCAGAGCGAGCAATGAGGCCGTGCAATGTGGGAGAGTGAGTTTCTCGTCACCTGGTTTCTCCTTGTTTTCGAACATTAGGATAGTTCAGCAAGTGGACTGACTTGCATGCAGGCTAGTGAGTCACCAAATAATGTAACTTTGTGAAAAAATCGTTACTTGAATATAATTTGAGGAATGGGCAGGTTACGTTCTTTCCCGTGCAAAGCTCATGGTTATCGCATTTTCAAAAGGTTTGTTGAAAGACAAAAGTGTTCCTACAAAATATTCCTTTACACTTCCTAAGAGAACTACTAATAACACTTTTAGACTGCAACACTTGCCAAGAGCTGACATTTTCAGAATTTCAAATGTCAATAAAACTGCTTTAAACATTGTAAAGAGGCTGAGTGAAGACAAGGGAGACTTAGCAGAACATATTAGTGGTTTTAACAGGGGTCTCCCAGTCTACTTAAGCCTTAAAATTTATGTTCTGGAAAAGCCCATTTCCAGTAAGTCAAAATAACCTTCATGACAAGTTTTATCAACATAAATGCTAAAAGAAAGTGACAGATATGCATAGTATATAGCTTATGTGGAGTGTGAACATAAAGTTTTAACCCCTGAACTGGTTACAAATAAAATAATGTGTCCACAAAGTAGTATAGATTTGGGAAAGCAGGGGGTAACATCCTTGTCACCTTATAAAGACTAACATTTACATACTTTTTTTGTATCTGTTTACCTACATTATCTACACTATAATGGGCATACTCTTTAAGTATATTTGTCCATTCAGGCACATCTAACCTAGCTACCAACTGATGGTCAGAGTAAAACTGTGGTCAGAGTAAAATGAAAAAAAAAATTCTAGAACTTTTTACCATATAAATGTTAGATCAAAAAAGGAAGTTAGAGATCTTTGGGTCTACAGGTGATAAACAAAAATACAGTTATAGTGACATCGGTAGTTTGTGTCATAAACTGCCTCTGTACTGAGTGTAGTGTTTCCAAATGCTAAATTTTCTTGACTTGTCTGTTATGTCCCTCACATTCAGCAGTGTTTTCTAGTACTGTGAAAACACCTGATGTCCTGAGTACATCATTAGATTGGGAACAGAGGCTTATGCAGCAATGCAAATCCTTGCTTAGTGGGAGGGAATTAGACCAGTAAGCAAATGCAGTTTCTTAATTCCTGTTTGCTGTCCCTTAAAGGAAAATCTAGATTTTAGGGTGCTGCACGAGTGTCAGTGGTCATCGTCATTCTGGCAGTGCTTTTCACAGTTTGTTCAGATACAGCCCTGTACTTTCTGGGTTAGCAACTTTGGTTGTGAACTGAATGGCAATGAAAACAATCCTTGTTTCAGTAATAATTGCAGTTATCTAAGCTTTTTGTTTGAAATAAATGTGATGTTGCTAGCAACAAAATTATTTTCCATGTGGACTAAACCATCTTCTGTGTTTATTGTATTCTGCAAAATACTGAGCATGGCGTTATTATAAGCAAACGAGGCTTTCAAAGTAACAAGTGCCCTCTGTTTAAACAAATAATTTTCTATGTAAAGGTTAAATACTGAGAGATTTTTCTTCTTTGAGTCACGCTCATGACTTTGGAAAGTCACCAAGCAAGTATGTTTAAAAAAGAAAATGTGAATGGAAAATTCTGAAGCATTTTGCCCTTTTGGTTCCCAAGATTGAAGCTATCGTTTCTCTTCACCGTGGTCATTAATAATGACAGATGTATGTGGTGCAGAGTTCACCTACATTATTGTCAGTAACAGGGATAGAGGGGGAATATTTATTACAGCACAAGGAGGCAGGGGAAAGACATGATGTTGAACCAGAAGACAAGAGCAGAGTTCAGTGTTTTGCATTTGGGTGGAGAGGAGGGTTAGCAGAGAGCATTAAGGTTTCTTAGAGACTGATTCAGCTCTCATCGAAATCAGTTGAACTACTGCTACAGGCTGCAATGAGAGCTGGATTGATTGTCTCCCTAATACATTGTGCTTTACAGTACTTCAGTAATGCAGATTTATTTCACCTGAGAAAAAGCTCTTACTAGTTTGGATTTGCAAACAAGCATAGTAACAATCTCATCTTATTTATTTATTTTGGTGAACTGATCAGGCATTAAATCATGTTTGTGAAAGGCTGAAAAGGTACTCCCAGCCTGACACCTATTCATTTTGAAAATATGGGCAGCTATATCTTTATGTTGTGCACCTGTCCAGTAGCACGTCTTGTCAGATTTATTAATTTATTTTTATTAGTATATTGTCTATTCCCCACCCCCATCCTGTTACTTATTTTGCATTTTGTAAGATAAACACAGCATCCCCTAGAACAGAAAGGAAACAACATGATGTGGGAATGACTGAGGTTTGTGTAGTTACTGGGCCACATTTCATCCTGTCTGTCTTTTAAGTCATTTGATCGTGTCACTGAGAATACTCTGAAGTTAAGGAAGAGTTAAGGAAGAGCCGTGGCATCTCCTTAAAATCTTAGGAGCCTCAGTCAGTGATTGTGCTTGAAGGCATTCAGGCCTCTAGCTCATTGCTCTGTTTTAGAAATTCATTTTAGGACATTAAATATATTTAGGGCAATTAGACCATAATATAATTTGATAGTGAATGATGTCAGGATAGAAGTTTGGGGAATATGAAAAAAAGGGGTGCAATTTATTTATCACCTAACAAATTATATTTTCAAAACAAAACAAAAACAAACAAAAAACCCACCGATCTCATTACATAGCCTGAACCAAAAATACGTGGAACTGGGATGCCTGACTGTTTTGGTGTGGGAGGCACACAAGATTGGTGCACCTCTCTCCTTGCTCTCCCCTCCCTTAGCCAATGCTAAATGACTTGTAAATGCTCACTAAATATATGATGTTAAACTATTCATTCAGTCACTGTGTTTTGTTGTAATATGTAGTAAAATTGTGTTACATTGGATCTGGTATTTTTTAAAAGACTCTCTTGTTTTTTTAGCAGACTCTCGTACCTGTGAACTATATCTCACTGATTCCTGTGAGGCCAATCATTAGCACAGAAATTTTAGGCAATATTTGGGGCTACTATTTATAAAATGTCAAAGTATCTGTATAAACCGGTCCTCATTTGTATATTTGATTCCTGAAATAAGGTGTGAATATCCATCATTGCCTCTTGACTGTTATCTGTGAGATCTGAAAATCATCACTAAAGGCTGTTAGCTCATCAAGAAAAAAACTGACCCTCTAGTAAAAAGAATGCCTTAATACACATGTCATCTCATTCCACTTGGTGTTTACAGTACCATTCCCTAGGGGAAAAAAAAAAAAAAAAAAAAAGAGAGTTCACCGAATGTCTGGAAAAACTTAGTAAGTCCAAGTCCAAATTTTGGAAAATAACTAGCACATTACTGGGGATAAAAATCAATCAATCAATCGATCAATCACCCTTCAAAGCAGTTTTTGTGGTGGCAGCTCTAGCTCAAGTGTGGTTGCTTGATCCCAGTTAAGGCAGTGAGGCACAGGGAGGGGGTCTGTCTGATGACCAGGTCACCACACAAGACCTGACAGCCCAGGAGGGGAGCTGACACCCCCAAGAGTACCCGCGGGAGCTGGAATGGACCTTCCCTGCACAAGAGCCTGCTCAGCCAGCAAAAAATACTGAATTCCGGGCCAGATTTTTGGCCAAAGGAATAGTCCCAGTGATACTGTAGTGGCATTTTGAAAACCTGATGATAGAAACAAGGGTCACCTTGAAAAGGAAAAGTCTTCTTGCTGAGTTAAAAAAACCCTACCTAGATAGTTTCAGTGCTTTTCCCACTGTCATCTGCTTGTGCTTGCATACCGGAGTCCCCTGGTGACATCGGCACAGATGTTTGTTCTTCAGCTATTAACAAATGGTACAACTATTTTTTCATGTTTAGAAAGGTAGAAGTTTCTCTAAGGGAAGAGTGTACCAAGGGACTGATCTTCACCTACTCTAGGTTGTAAGACCAACCGGCTAAATTGCGTTGAACTTTCATCTGAAAGCCTTAAAGCTTCCATAGTCTTTCTTTGGGTACTGATGTCTCACTTTCCAAAATTCTATTTTGAAAGATTCCAGTTTCTTTGCTGGCATTTTGTGGGTTTGTTTTTACTTCTGTCCCTTCAGTTGAGCTTACCAGTTTATTAGTGATCAAAAAGTAAATTATAGACTAACTAATCAAAATAAAAAGAAATAAGTAGCCAAAGAGCAGCAGATTTCTAACATATTTTAAGTATTTTTCATAGTAAAATTGTCCTCTTAGAGAGAAGACACTTTTTTGTGTGTGTAACAGAACAAAAATGTTTCCTGTTTCAGCTTTTTTTTTGTCTTTTTCGCTTGACTTTTATAACACTGTGTTAGTTAAACCATAGCTTTTTTATCCCTTTAAATAGGACTGACTTGGTTCAGACTTTTTCTTTTTCCTTTGTCTAGGAAAATAACTTAGATGCTAGTGATCCTTTCAGATGTTTGACAGTCGGTTGAGGTAAATTTCACATAGCAACTATCACTAATATAGGTAAGTACTTCAGTTTGAAGAAAAGTATTTTTTCAGACTGTAGTAATACATGATTTCTATGAAAATGAATGAGTTTTGAAAGCCCTAATGACAGACAATAATATAAGAAAATGAAATAATTATAATGCTTTATCCTGTTCTAATTACAGAATAAACAACATTAGAATAGAAAACAGCATGCAGAAGGGCTGCACAAGAAAAATAAGTAGGTTTGTTATGTAAGACCTTTCTGAAAACAGCTTTTGAGTAATAAAATGTTATTTTTGCTTCATGGCATTTGAAAGAACTGCCGTACGGTAACTCTAGAATTGGAAATGGAGCAGCCAAAAAATGTGGTGTGCACATTAAAGATTTAGTTGTTCCCCAGGATGTGAGGAAGTGGAAAGAATAGATCTTGCCTGTGGTACCAGTGAGTCGGGTTGGAGGACTTTAGTCCTACTAGGTGGACGGACACAGCCTAAAACTGTCGCTGCTGCCCCTACAGTGCTGTGAACAGCCTCCCTGGAAAGGCCACCAAGTGCACGGGCTGGCAGCTGGTTTGGGCTATTTTCTAAGCTAAGCGAATAATAACGTGTGGACTTGGGTGTTACAGTAGTGATATAAGCAAAGTTAGCAGAGAATCTACAGTCATTATGGAATCAGTTTTGATGCAGTGATTTTTTTTTTCGTCTGCATAACCCGGAGAGTTCTGGAAATGCATAAATCATAATTCCTTTTATTTTTAGAGAAAGATCTGACATACAGATAAGTTATCCTCTTTATATTGAAGAGGCACTACAGAGGGCAAGTAATTCCTCATTTGTGTGAAATGTGTACATGTGTTCGTCTTTGTCTGAACTAAAGAGCAGGTTTTTTCTTTAGCTGTTGGGTTAAATCCTGCTCTGAACTGCGTTGCCAAATCCTACCCACTTTGCTGAAGGTCTGAAAGAAACACCACAGTATTTGGCTAGGAACAGGCAAGCAGGCGTAGCCCAAGTCCATCGTAGTAAGAAGATCTTGCCTTGAGGAGCTTACAGATGAGAATAGATACAGGAGAAGAGGAAATATTTGACTTTTTCAGTATTCACTTGGTTAAATATGTGTACTTACATAATTTTTACGTTGCGTTCAGTTGGAAGCATTTTCATAGTAATTTCAAGTATAGAAACATATATAAACTGTAACCAAACATTGTGTTATAGCATGTCTGCATAAGAAAGGTAGTGAGTTACAATTCTGAAGGAGTCACCTTCTATTAAGGTTCCTTTCTATCCTTATTCGGTATGTCAGATGGATCGCTACATTTAATTAAGCAGTAACAATTGAGGTGCAGATTATTTCCCGGGGATTAATGACCAGCTGGACAGAGTTGATAGCCCAAAGTATTGGATAGATTATTCTGCATAGCCTCATGGATTAAATAGGAGCCCTAAATTGTAGAGGTGGTTACTTTGAATAGTGTAAGAGAAAGCAGTTTCTCTCACATCACATTTAAGATAAAGTCTAAATTCTTTATCTTTTGTTCCTTGTACATTGGGTCAATCAGTACATATCCACTACTCGATCATCCCTTTGTCCCAAAATAACCTGTTTAAAACAAGTGTTTGCTCAGGAAGACAGACCACTCCTTGTCTTATTTCCATGTAGCCCTGTTTTAGCTAGAATGGACAATTTGTAGAGAGATATTACATCTTTTTTTATCTTTTTTATTTCTATATATCTGATATTGTGGGGAAAAATCAGACTTATTTTTTGGGCACAGAATATATTTTCTAGTTTTATTATATTTTGTGTGTTGAATGTGAAGAATTTTGGCCTTATTCTGCACTCGGATGAATTTAATTCAAGCTTTGTAGTTTTTATTCCATTGTTTTCTCCAGTTTATTTTGACTTGACTATTTTTTATGTGTGTTGCATCTCAACTGTAGAAATCTAGATCACTAGCTTCCAAGGTTAGAAAGTCTTATTTTATATTGAGTCCTTCCATTTTTGTTTGTATTTTTACTTTGACTGGAGTACAGGGAAGAGAGTTTTCTGAGCACCAGGCCTTCTATATATGTAAGATGGAGAGATAAAGCAAAAATGACTAATGGCTCTTTTGCTGTTTTGATTCTGCTTGCACTACCTAAGAGGGCCTAGCAGGGCCCAAAGACCCAGTTTATACTCTAGGCAGTATAAATCCACTCTACATTTTTCAGTAAGATTGCTTGCAAGGTAATTTTGTGAGCTGGGGCTGTTCCAACTCTGCCCTTTTCCTGTCTTGAAGTTGTGACACACTCATGGACCAGCGCTAGGGTGCACAGTGGAGTACATCATTTTTATTATAAATGCAGCCAAAATGAGCCTTTTCCTATTTGCAGTTTATAGTATCCCAGATAAAATCACTCAGCTCTGTGAGTTTCTTCTGGGCTTTTTCTTCTCCAGGACTTGTTTGTGTTGCAATACCTAATGACTCCAGAAGTCCATCATTGCCTGTAGTGAATCATACTTTCTTATTTGTGTGCATGGCTACTTGACTGCATTTCTTCCATTCTGTAGAGAGCTAGCAAAGATCCCTGCATATCACTGTGCATATAATTTTGTGTCTGCATGCTAAGTACAATTAACAGAAAAAAGATATAAGATAAAACGTCAGAATGTTAATAAATACAATTTTTTCAGCTAAGTGCTTGCCTGTTTCGCTTTTCATATTGCAGGTGCGCTGTCACCATGATATCTAGGCTGAAGATGCAATATATAAGAGAAGCACATCAATCGCTGTCTGTAAATTAATGATTTTCCTCACCCCTTCCTTGATAGAAAATGAAAAATTAATAATGTCCTAAATATGCCATAAAATATCCTCGGCATTTTTTCTGACTTGAAAAATGGAATATCGTTGTAATCCTTATGGGCTGGGATCTGGCCTTATGCATTTATGCTATTAACATAGCGATGGGATAAGACCTCTGGAGCCTTACTTAGTCTGGGTAGGATCAGCTGAAATTCTGGTTCTTGCTCTCGCGGCACCCCTGGGACGTCACGTGTGAGAAGCCACAGAGCCTCTGCCAGAGCAAGGTGACCCTTGGGAGGTACCTCTGTCCCATCCCCTACCTACTGCTGACCAGATTGCCATGGAACGGGGAACGTGACACCCCGTGCAAGCTGTCTCGGTGCACCCAAGAGCTGTAGAGCGCGCTCTCTTTCTCATGGCGTAAGCCTGCTTACCTTTTATTGCTCTTTCTGTAGACTTGAGCCTGTGCTATATTTGAGTAACTGGCCGCAAAGCGCAGGCTTCTAAATTGGGAGAACACGAGATCCTCCATCTTGCTGAGCAGTGGGGGTTGAACTGCAGGCTGCCAGAGCCGAAAACAACATACAGCTCAGGCGAATCAGCCAGGATCCTCTACCGCACATAAACCAATGGTCAGAAGAAAATTTCAAAAAAAAATTAGAAAAACAGACTTCACATAGCTTTAGTGCTGTTCTTCTTTTGTTGTTTTTCTTTCCCATACAGCAGATTGTGAACCATTCTTTTTTTCTTTAACTTTCCTTAACTTAAATCTTAATCTTAAGTGCATATATGATGGATTTATTAACTAAAATATTTTTTCATTTTTGGAATTAAGTGAACATGGGGTTTTGCATTATTTACTTCAGTGTAATGATAAATAAATAAAAGAAGCAACCTAGCAGATTATTCCTCTGGATAGAAATGAGAGGCAACTTGAAGTACATAGAATCTGAAGTGACTCATTGAGGCATTAAGAGACATTATGCAATCATATTTCATTTTCTATGAAAATTTGTATAATTTGGATTTTCCTTATAATTTGTACTATGCATTTCAACATCTGGAATACATTAGACAAATTTCTGATATATATATTGGCTAATTAAGGGATTTCTCAGTGTTCTGAACATTTGAATACTTAGGGTTTAGTTTAACAAAGAGTAAGTTAAAAATAGCATTGTGAAAACACAAGGTCAAAATGAATGAAAACTCCTATTCATAAGAACTATGGAAGAAAAGACCCAAGGAATGGAAGTGTGTGCCTGAATGGCATGATAGTTCACAAAATGATGTGAAGAGGTGATGAAAGGAAAAGGCGAGAGGAAGCTGAATGGACATCTGAAGATTTACACATATCTAACGGACAAAAGTATCTGGAGTAGAGCAGATTTTCTGGTTGCAAAGGATGACCCAATAACAAAGCAGAGGAAAAAATCTAATAAATTGAGAAGAAATAAAAATAAGAGACTTCATGTACTGGAAAATAAAGAAGAAAATGGATGGTCAGAAGATAGCTGATCTGCAGCAATTTTTTGATATACTATTTCCACAAGAAAAAAGGCAGAGTTAATAGAGGGGGCCCGCAACCAGAAAAAAAAAGCTAGAAATTGCGTAAGACAGGAAACTGTGAGAAGATATAGACTGCTGGATGATCTGCACCAACATCTGACACGGCATGACATGCTGCAGGATGTTCCTTGTTGAAAAGAATCAACGACTTTGGCAGTGGAAGAGCTGAAAGCAGTACATGGACTAGTGTTCATTTTGGGACAGGTAATGCTGCCCTCTGCCATAGATCCTGTTGAGCTCTAGAAAGGAACTCAGTGAAGATGAGGGCAGTGGGGTAGAACAACAGTGTTGCCTGGGTCAGCATACATTGAGTCAAGTGAAATTTAATTGAAACATTAGGAGAGAGTGGCTCTTAGATTTCTGAAGGAAACTCTGAGTAACCCAGAAAAGTAGTCACATTTAACTGCAGAATGAGCTTACAGTGTAGAGAAACTGCATGTATTTGTGTACATATTGTCACATATATATGTACACCTCTGTTTAAGAGGTACATACACTTACATCCAAGTCTTATTCATGAATTTATTTTTTTTTTAATTTGGAAATGGAATGATCATTGAGAGAAGAAAGAAAAGCATCATTAAAGAATATGTAAAGTGAGGAGAATTCTGAACAAACAGTATGGAAAGACCAGAGGAAACAGAAAGTAGCACAGTATGTTGAGAATTTTATTTCGTTTTATTTGGTTTTATTTTGTTTCATTAAAGAGGGAAAATATTGTGTTGTTATCAGCAAGCAGATGTTTGAGTAAGAGAAGTGCTATTCTCATTCATGTTTTGACAGGAGAGGGAAAGTCTTCTGGAAGGCTTGAACTCCTTTAAAAGATACCTCAGAAAAAAGACTTTTTATAAACTCAGCAAAATCAAGAGAATGAAGAATTGAATGTAAGGGTAACTGGGAATTCATTGCAGTCAAAGATGCAAAAGATGAACTTTATTACTAATGCCTCAAAATGTTTTTAAGTTCTGAGGGACTCCAGATCTCAGTAAATAACCAATTGAATTAGAGCATTAAGACCAAGCAAAGAAACTATAAGGATTAATGTCCTATCAGTGGGGTGAAAATGGCCTAAAAGCAAAGCAAGCTGGACTTTGCAAGTGATAGTAAGTAGTCTGTAGTCTGAGTTCTTCAACTTTATTTATAAAAATAGAAGAAGGGAAGAAAAAGTAGAGTGGCTGTACATAATAGGTGGGTAGAGTACAATTTTCCCATAAGCATCTCAATATGTAAAGCACATTATATTCAGTCAAGATAAATGATGTGGATATGGAAATGACAAACACTGATGCTGAAAAAAATTTGAGAGAGTGAAACATTATTCAGTCATGGCAACAGAACTCTGCGAGGACTGGTAAAAGAAATCACAGGACCTCTTGGATTGGTTTTGATATCTTATTTAAAGTCATATAAATAAGAGTGCATTTAATTTGCTGGTAACCGGAAGCGGAGAGACATCGTTGCTATAAAAAGTCGCAGCATATCAAGGGGAAGTTAAGTGACCCTGTCTGTGGACTTGTCAGGGGTGCTATGGAAGGATGAATGTATAAAGTCACTTACAGCTGAGTAACAGACCTTGCTGCTGGGAATGGGGAGCTTATCAACTGCTGAAGGGGGAGTAAATGGGGTAAGTATGAACTGCCAAGATGAGTGGTGGCCATAATAGCGAATACTATCCAGAGATTGTTCTGGGGAGGGATTTCCAGTAGAGACAGGGAAATAGTGTTGAACTGGACTCTGAGGGGACCTCTTTTCTGGTCATCTCTATTCTAGAGATATGAGTTCAGAGTGAAACTAGTAGAAGGAAGGTCTATTGGGATGACAGTGAGGAAGGACAGCCTTTTGTAACCTATTGACACTGTCAGGCAAACTTGGCTTGCCAGGAAATCCAGCATTTCTTTGGTACGGCAAAATGAAGGAGAGGAGGAAGGAGATTATTGCTCTTTATAGGGAGAAAAACACTAAGCGGAGAGAGAAGAGCTATTTCAGTCAATGCTTGTAAAAGAGCAAATAGTTATAAACTGACCACAAATAAATTTCCAGCCCTCAGAACAAGCTGGCAGGACACCCATCCACTAGCAGCAAGGGTGAGCAAATGAGATGGGTCCGGAGAAAGCTGAAACTAAGGGCATTCATTTCTGTGCCAGTGTATTTCACTAAGTTTTGCCATGCTTCTTATCCTTTCCCCAAGCAGTGAACTAGTTAAATTGCTAAGTAACTCTAGAAACAGTGCAAACAAGCAGCAGCTGCACTATTGTTTTCCAAATAAACGTATATTTAAATGACCTGGTGAAGGATAAGATTGAAGTGATAAAGCAGTTGGATGGTGAATGTGTACAATAGAAAGTGTTACTATAGACTGTCTCATTTTTTCCATTCCAAAAGTGTTCTTGGTAAGTATTAAAACTAATCAGTGACACATGCCAAAAACTGATCTGATACATTTTATCCTCATGAAGAGGACCTCAGGAATTTAAGCACGAATTTAAGAGGAAGGTAGCTTGCTAGGGCATGGATTGAATGATCATGACCATCTCATGCAAGGATAATTAGTTTTTTGTTCTCTTTGTTTTTAGCTGCTTTTATTATTTTAAATGTACATCCGCACCCTTATGTTCACAATGAAACTATTTCCTTGTCTCAGACCTCATGCCTATGCAGTGTATTTAGGGTAAAAAACTTAGCTGTCGCTTTTTGACTTCTGGGATGCACTGGTGAGTGGCAAGGGTCTTCCATGGAATATGTCCCCTGCTTCATTTTCATCATTTTCTTTGAACAGCAGAGTGGGATAAATAATTTCAACTTCACCTTCAACTGCAAGATATTCTAGGACTTTTCATGTAGAAGGATATACAGAAAAAGCATTACATGAGGACAGTAAGTTGCTTCTTTCAGAAGGAAAAATAGATTAAAAAAACCCCACACTTTTAAAATTGCATAATGGTTGCCATGATTTCCAAATAGAACTTAATTTCTTTGCATTACTCTGCATGCATTGCATAGACTTGCCCAGAACAAAAAATATGTTATTTTTTTCTTGACTCGTGTCTGAATTAATCAGGCAGATTTATTCTTACAATTATATGTTTTCTCCATATATTTTAGGTTGCTGTGATTTTCATAGGTCTTAAAAAGGAATTGGTTATTTTTTCTTAATTATGAAAATGTTATTTCAATAAATGCAATTTAATTAAAATGAGAATTTCTGCCAAAGTGTTTAAATAAATACAGTATTCTTTTACAAGTATGAAAGGAGTTACTATTTGCTGTTTCATTTCCTCACTAATATGCTGGCATGTTTGGTTTGAACCTGAGCTTGTGGAAGTTTATTCTTAACCAAAGCAGTTCCTTTTTCATGTAAGTAGGTTAAATGTGAGTTGTAGAGCCCTAGGGCTCTTTTTGTTCAGTTTTAAAGCCCCCTCAAGTGGGCCTCTTTTAGAATCCTGGAATCATATGTTTGTAAGGTTGATCCAAATTACCATTAGAATAGCTCTTTTCAACTTTTTATTTATACAAAGAATCGTAAAAAATGCACCAAACTGACAAGGTATTAAATCAAACCGAATAAAGACAGTTAATTTTCTTTTTGCTCAACAACTTTTTTTTTTTAATGGAAACTCTCAAATTGAAAAAAAAAATTGTCTGTAGAGTATGTTAAGGTGCAGTACCGTATAATAAAATGCTATTACTGTCAGAAAGGTACATGATAAAGTACATTTGCACAAAAGGCACATATTACTGTCAATCATTTTCTGGTGATTTATATACTGACTGTAGTGTTTTAAGAAGATCAATATTCTTTGTTTTGACAACATTTCAGAGCCTTGTACTTTCCTGACAATATTAATGTTTCTGTACCACAGTATGGTAGAATAATTTTAGTAATTAGTGAGTGGTCAGTTTTGTGATAAGATATATTGTAATATTACATTTGTGTATTGCTGGGTAAAACATATAATGTGTCTCTGAGTAAGAAAAATATGCTAATGATTCTTCTTTTCAGTGAAATATAATACAACATAATTAGTATGAAGCTCCTAAAACAGTGTTATTTTAACATGCCCCCTAAAATGTATTTGCTATTTATGTATAATAATGGCATTCATCACTATCATACTATCAAAGTGTCACCAAAGCTATAATAATATATATTTTCCTTTTTCTCTCTTCTATATTTCTGTTCTCTATCCATTTCTTTTCAGTAAGTTTTCTGTATTTTTGTTAGTGGTAGAATAGCTAAGCCAAAAGATTCCTTATTCCTCTTGCATCTTTTTGTGATGAATGCTAAACTTTTTTCCTGTAATTAAAAAAAAGTCCCGCAGTTCCTGCAGAGCTTAGCCCTGACAAAAGTTGCCTCCAGAAAACAAGAAATCTTGGAGGTATCCTGGAGACCTTCCCGAGAGGTACTTAAGAATTATGCTCTTAACATGAATTAATATTACTCTTGTTAACCTGTGAGGGCCTAGTTCTGTTGCATTTTGCATTCTAGACTCCTGGTTTCTTTGGGATTTTCAGTACCTATACCACTAAGCCCATGATTTCAACAGCTTCCAGCAAAACTCCAATTTTCAAGGCTTTCCAGGACTTTCAGACTTGCACTACTTTAAAAATAACTGAGACACTAGTTGGAAAGCATCTCTAGACCCGCAGTTGTTTCCTAATCTAAATAACTGAAGTGTAGTGTAGGAGGTGGCTGCTGTCCAGCGATTATGTGTTTATGATAATAGCTGGAAAAGCTTTGCAAAGACAGGGGTTGTGTTTTGTATGGCAGAATTTACTTTCGCTTTCCGTGTCCTAGATACCTTGCAAATTTTTACCCCATTAACACTCACTGTGAACTATAGTAAGATGGCTGTATATTTCTCGCTCTCCTCTTAAAAATATTCGCAAGGTAGATATTAAGAATACTTAAGTATTTTTACACAGAAATATCGATCTTTCATCAGAGCTCTGATGGCTGGGGTTGATGTTGCTAACCCTTGTTATTCTGGTGCCTAAAGACCAGGCTAACTGAGCAAGTCTCATTCTTTGTGCCTGCATGGCTGTATGCAAACTTTGCATAGAAGACTAGCACCTACAGCTTCTGCCACTCAATTTTAGGCCTTATCTTCAATGTGTGAATGTCAGGATTCTCACAGAAAGGACGAGGTCTTTCTGCCTGCCTTTTGCCAGTGGAGCCGTGATGGAGACAGATGGGAGAGGGACAGAGGTGCCTGTTTTGGTAAGTGGGCTCCCATGAATAGCACCCAAGTTCATGCTCAACTGTTTTTTGTGTATTTGGTCAATGATTCGTGAATGCAAAGTGCATAAGCAAGTTCTGCCCATGATGGAAACTTTATTCATAAAGTGAGTAACCACCCATTGCATCTTAAATGTGAGCAAAAGGTTACTTGTACAGTCCTGAGAACACACCACAGTTTCCAGGAAGCTCTAATGAATGTTTTGAAGACCTACCAGGAACAAGGAGCTCAGGACTGGTAGGCAGCAAAGGCAGCAGAGGTGTCTGTAGCATCATGCTGCTCAGGAGTACTCCTGGATTGCATAACTTGTACCTAGATTATTCGTGGTTGTGTCTAGCAGCTTGATCTAGCCCTGCCTGATCAGAGTGTTTTCTAAGGTTTATCCCTGATAGTGAAGAAAGGAAAGATTTATAGTGCTGTATGTGACAGGATGACCTATTGGTCCTGCCACCTGGAAATTCAAGCTTTCAGAATGATTGGGGGGGAGAGGGGAAGGAAAATATGAATACTTGCAATACTTGCAACTAACAGTAATGCTCTACCTTAAATAATTAGCTTTTGTGATACAAAACACACAAAAAAACAACCATTAAACAACTACATGCCTTTAAAATTTTTCTTAATATTCTGCTCATCAGTTTTCATATCCCTGTGAACAAATTAAAGCTGATGAGAGTATTACATTGCTAAATGTGCTGGATAATACTCTTTTTAAACATACGATCTGATAAGCTGAATTTCGCTACATGGTAGAAGTCAATCACTATAAATAAGTCTGGTTAGAGTTAAAATCTATATCTTTTATTTAGTGTATTTATTTAGCTAGAGAAGATTAAAGGTTAAGTTTTAGACATTATTATGACTGCATTCATGAAAGTTTTTTTTTCTTCTTTCTGTTTGTCAGAGTGGCAATTTACGAGCACTTACACAACCCTGCACCTGTTCATTTGTATGGCTGTTAGGAAAGAATGGTTAAATTAGCATTGAACTCTTTGGGTTAGGATTTTATTTTTAATTTGAGATAGTTGCCCTGTGTATATCTGTCACATTTCCTGTATTTTTCTATCAGCTATAGCTGGCAAATTGTTTCTCAGGGTTATGTACTATCTTCCAGTATCACTTATTTCAACCTGTTCCAGAAAATACTGTGGTTTTGGGGAGATTCTGTAAAAAGAAATTACTGAACTCATTATGGTTCCTAGAGAAGATCCCTGACTCTCTAGGTGTATTTGTAGTGGAATTTCCATGCTTCAGAATTTCCCCTTCCTCTGTCCTTTGCAGGAAATAGGAGTTAAAATATTTTGCTTTAGAGAGGTATAAATGCAGTGCCATAAAGCTCACAAGTTTTATTTGCAGTAACCAGAAGGACTTTATTTTTACCTACATTGCAAGTCTTGGCTCTTTTCCTTTAGTGGTGCTGCAGATGTTATCTCTGCTAGAGCCAGTGCTGGTCGGGAGCAGTGATTCATTAGGTGAACTTGGCTGATATGATCAGCAGAACTGAAGACAAAACCCTCTTGTGTTCTGGGCTCAGCGCAGTCTAAAAAGACATTGCGAGTTCTGGCCCCTTGTGTGGAAAGAAAAAAACTGCTGGAAATTCTCAATTGCAGTCATTGTGCTGCCACTGAAGTGCGGCCACATCTCTGAAGACGTAGCAGGTATTTGACGCTTCATCATAATCTCACCTAAGACAAATCACATGCACTTAAACCACCAGTTTGCAGTACCAAAACTGAAATTTGCCTGGAATGATACAGACTGGCCATTTTATTAAAATTGTTCACATAAAGGAGTCTTTGGTAGCTCAGGCCCTGAATTGCAGGCTTTGTTAAGTCATGTTTTGACAGTATCAATTTACCAGTGCTGCAGCAATAAATATATGAGGTGATGCTTCAGACAGGCTTTTTCGTTGTTGTTGTTGAGCAGGAAATTAAATTACAATGATCTGGTGAATTTAGAATTTTTTTTATACTGCATTTCTAAAATGATCATTATGTCTTCAGCTCTGAAGATGAAGCTCTTCTTCATATTCATATGAAAATTTATATGAATTCCTATTCATAAAAACGAATTTCATATTCATATGAAAATTCATATAAATTCACATTATTCAAGCTCTGCAAAACACATACCTCCAAGGCTGCGCTGTAAAACTTGAAAAGTAGCTTAGCCAGATAAAATCAAGCTCCCTTCTCCCCCATATTAGTGATTTACTTCAAGTGCAGAAATACTAGTTAACATGCTAGTTGAAACCTGCTTGTAGGAGAAAGACTGTAAGACTGATGCTAAAACAAATCACCTTTAACTGTTAAAAGTGATCCCATGCAAGCAGACAATTTAGTAGACACTGCCAAGTGATCAGGACAACCATTGAAGAGGGACAAAACATGAAACAAAAAGGAAGAACGTCACCATTTGAATTACTGTTTTTGTAGCCCTGGCATTTTCCTTAGAAGTTATGCGAAATACAGAGGCTTGATTAGTTTGTATATGATTTAAAAATTAATCTTGTAAAACATAAATGTATTTAGTTGTGTTTATATTATTTGTTCATATTAAAAATTTTTTAGAGTAAACTTTATCAGAAATTAGCTACCTAAGAGATGTGTATGCGCAGAAAATTAGTCTTCAAAGCCAAATGCCAGCTTGGACCTGACCAGACCTGAATCTCTATTATCAGGATTAAAAGGAAAAAGTCCTTTGAAATATAACCCAGCTATAACATATCAAAGATCAGATTTGGATTTCCTGATTTTTTTAAGCGTTCTAATTTGATATACCCTTAAAAATGACATGAGGGTGTGATTACATGTAATTCAGTTTTTCTCCTCTTAAGTTTCTAAAAATTTCTCATGCTAATTGAATTCTATGTATCCTAAATACATCCTCACAAATACAGGTAATTTGCAGTGAGTAGTTCTTAAATTTAATCTAATTTGCAACATTTTGCTTACCTTTTTTTGGTCTTCTGCCTACTTTATGATTCAAATGATATGTTACTTCGGGGTACTGTGTAGTGTGAAGAAGATTGCCATTTGCTTAAGAGCAAATTTGGGCTGCTTAGAAGAAGATGCAATATATTCCCTTCCCTTTCATGGCGTGGCTAAAAAAATAGGTCATGTAGGTCTGGGAGGGTGTTTGTGCATTATACAAGAGGGCACATTGGAACCAGTTGAAAATTGTGAATTGAATCTTACAGGAGACTCTTCCATCCTCGCCTCTTCCCCCTGCTCCAGCCAGGCGTGTTGGGGGTAACTGGAACTGCAGTGGTGTGGGGAGGAGAACATAAAAAATACTAGTCTGCATCTTCTCACTGATGCCGCTGCTGCTCCCAAACTTTGGGAAAAGCAGGAATATGCTGTGCTTCTTCAGTGAGCATTTTTTTCCTGGGCATCTTACAGCTATCCACTACCCTTCAAATACAGAGACAGGCTGAGGTTATTTCTGGCCTTAATTTGAATTCACTTGTCATAAATTGCAGCAAACGTCAGATTTGAAATACCAGGTGTTTGAAATACCTAGTAAACTTGGGAGAAAGAATAACAATATCTCTGGCATGTGTTCACTTTTCGTAATGAACAGGGATACTGATCACCACAGGTCTATTCACTCCATTTGCTTCTATAGTTCTGCATATTTTACAAAGACCCAATGCTTTTTCATGAGTTGCATACTGGTAGATTAAGATGCTGGATCTCTTAAGACTGGAAACACTCTAACTCTAGATAATCAGAAAATGAAAACACATTAACTAGGCAGAGTATCACCAGTGGACTGAAGTCATTGAAAAGACTCCAGCTGAGTTCAGCAATCTTGGAATCAAGTTTTAGAAGAACAACTCTTCAGCCTTCTGTACAGGCAAACTGCCTGCTGCCAGTGGTAATAATTGGGTGGTTTTTTGTTTTTTTTTTGAGATCTCTCAACATGTAACAAAAATTCTCATTCTTATACTTTATTCATAACATTTTACATTGTGCTTGTCCTAGACAGCAATGTGCTGAATACTGTTTAGTTTCAAAATTTAAGACACTTATTTATATTCTGTATACATAAACTGAAACCCTGAACTCCATAAGCTTTAAAATAAAATGACGTATTATAGACCATTTTTCATAGTGTGTCTCATTTGCAGTGCACAGTTCAACATTGCTTTCTTCTTCTGTGCTACCACATTTTTGAAGCTATTTTTTGGTTTTGTGGTCATGGTGCATCCTCCATTTTTAAAGGGTGTCTCTCCATTTTTTTTTTTTAATTATTTTCTTAGAAATGACTTTCTTCTCTTGAAAATATTACTGAGGCCTTTTACTGGAACATTCAGTGCTGCAGTGTCCTCCACTTAGCCTGAAGCAATTAGTTAGTTAACATTAGTGTAAGGTGATAAAAATTTGTAATAAATATGTTGATCTTATGTTGGACTGAGTTACGCTGCATAAACTAGGGAAACTTTGAAGTTGACAGAAATATTATCTGAGAGAGCGGTAGCTGGACTTTTTGAGATAACTTGAGACTGAAAATAGCTCATATTATATCAAAGCAAGAATTATATGAGCTATATTGATAAGATTGCTAGGTGCAAGCAAGCCTATGTGCAATTGAAGGAATATTCTGAAATCGTCGTATTAGCTTTCATGAGTTCTGAGCAGTATGATGCATTTTGGTTTCAGTATTTTAAAGTCTTGTTTTAGGATATTTGTAGACCAAAACTTGTAATGCTTTTTATATGCTAATGAATTTCAATCTTTGATTATTCATAAGAAATGTTTATAATTGAGTTAATTACATCTTAAATCATTTATTGCTATTATAATACTGCTCTTCAATTAATTATTAACATAAGTTTTTTGAATACTCAGTTCAAAATAACACTGGGCTATATGCGGATGTCTTTATCTACTTTTTTGATATTCTTTTACTGTATTGATCAGTAAACATGACTAGGCTGTTGCATAATATGCTAATAGCCAAGCACTATGGAAATAGATTATTTTTCATTTCGTGCAGTCCTGTTTTGAAAGAGAAAGAAATAGTGTCCACTGTAAGAGAGACATGATTAAAAGTGTCGGACTTGATCATTCGGAGTGCTCTGTAATTCCTAGAAGATGCTCAGGATCAGCATGATTTTTGGCTTAGACCCATTTCTTATAGCTGGGTGAGAACATTTGTTACTCAGTCTTTGGAAACATTCAGAAGACCTGCAGAAATGCTTCTAATGCATGTGAGCAGAGACTGTAAGTGTGGGACCTACATCATACTCCTTAAGCTTTGAGTTGGAGAGGTTTCAGAGCAAACTCGATAAGGTGACACTGTGTTGTTACAGATTTTATCCTTCATATAAGCCATTATGCTGAGAGTTTCTTTCAGTTGGTGCCGTATCTGAAAACTCCAAAGGTTAATCCACAAATACAAACAATCATGTTCCTTCTCTTATTACTACCTACAGATTGATCCATGTGCTTCATATCATACTGGGGAAGCGGTTGTTTGAACACAGTAATTCATTCTGTAAAGCTGTTTGAGATACATGACACTTCAAGAAAAATGGTCTAAAAATGCCAGTACAAATCCAACCAACTTATAAAGGCTGCATTGCCAGATATAAGAAAACTGAGTTATTGGCCAGTGTAAAAGGAATGAAAACAACAGTTGAAATTACTTTTATATTTTTTCTAGTTAGGCAGGCCAATATATTTTCTAGGCAGACCTGCTGAGATTCTGAAGGCAATGCAAGGCTAAGAGAATGGTTATGTTAGAGTGTGTGCAAACATATACCATGGACTTCATTGATTTTTGCCCTTTTCATTAGACTAAAGATGGGAACTTTGAGACAAAAGATGTCTTGTTATCTTTATTCATCAAAAGTATTAAGAAAGGTGGAGGAAGAGCAGATTGTCTAGTTCATATGGAGAGTCGGTGATTGAATGTTATTGAGTCTACATTTCAGTAGACCTTAATGTTAGTCAGTATGAGAGTACTATGTACTTTAAATTAAACACTATGGATAAATCCTCTTCGATGTACAAAGCATTTTTCTTCAAGGCTTTTCTGTTTCTTTTTTTTCCCTAACATCAATAGGAGTTATATGTATCGAGTGCAGAGCTTATTTCATTAAAGTCCTATATGCTCTTTATTCAGAAAGATCTTGGCTTTTTTATATATGGAAGTATTACATTTGTGCATAAAAATTGATTTAAGCGTGTTCCTTACACAGATATCCTGTGCAGAGGTATCTTATGCCATATTCAGTGACGAAAGCACAGGTAAAATATTCAGAACAGTTATTTAAAAAGAAAAATGCTCAGTATGTTAGTATAATGTTTTATATTCATCATAGAATAAAATACGTAGAATTCAGGTCATGTAGTAAAGGTAGGAAGGAAACATTTTCATTCCTACATTTCTCTGTGAAGCTTTCTGTAAAGCTACCCTTTTCTGTTTCAAGCTTTTCATGTAAGCATATAAAAATGAAGATTTATTTCCTGTTTATTTATACCTATGCGATATACCTTATTGAGACTGTATTCACTGAAAGCTGGGAAAGTTATATTACATATCACTAGGAGTATGGAAGATTCTGGATAGTTCTTGCTTTTTGTAAATCTTTAGGCAGTATTTAGTAGTGAAGGTGTGAATTATTGCAAAGCAAACTGATTTTACAGTATTTGAGTATCAGCGTAAGGTTTAAAAATGTAATGTAAACTGATTTACAAAGTTGCATTTCAATTTACTGTCAATTTGGTGAACACTTTCTTGATTTCATACATTGGGGTGTGCATGTCCCCGTGCAAGTACAACAGCTACCTTTTTCAGTCAGTGCTGCGCCTTAGGAATGGGTTCATAAGCCAACTGATTCCATATATGATGCCAGAGCTTTAACTGGAATCATATTAGAAATCATTTTCCAGAAGGTTTTCAAAACTGTTGTGCAAAGAGCATCAGAAATGTTTTGACATGATCTCTGCAGAGATCAGAGATGCTGATAAGGGAGTATGTTCCATTGTTCAGCTTGTCTCGTCCAGGGCCAGGAGCGCCTGGATACCACTCCGCTTTACTTGCTTTACTCTTGTTTTTTTTCCTGAGGATCCCATGACTAAAGCAGATTTCAGTTCTAAAGTCTAACCTTGTGAGGCTGTGGACTTCATGGTGTCCCCTAGTGCACCTTAAAAAGGGAGGACGAATTTTTGTAAGAGAAGTGTCTTCAGTACAGGATCGATGCTACTCCTCATGCTTTGTTTTAGGAATTCACTTGCTGTTTTGGAGCCTTGTACACATTAAAATGGTGCCTGCATTGATCAGCTACTTAATTAGCATTGATTCTCAGTGTGAGTACATAATCTCAGGGCACAGCCTGAGTAACAACTATTAGCATTTGACTAATCAATTAACCGTTTCAGGATTCATGGAGCCACAAGACAAGGCTGATTCTAGTTTGTAAACTAGCGTAGATTTAGAAGAAATAGCAGTTTTCCTAATTTGATACTAAATATTTCATTTCTTTTAACTGAAATATATGGAGCATTTTGATTTTCTGCGTGCTGTATATAAATGTGTAAAGTGCAGAAATAAAACCGCAGAGACTACGGCTCAGAGAAAATCATAAACAGCAACACTTGCTTAATGTGGTCTTTCCACATGTGCATTAACTTCTTTGTTTCACCCCAGTATTCAAATCTTGTTTCAGTTCAGCATTTCTGATAAAGTAAATTTAGGACTCATAAAAAACACTAGATTGACAGAAATGGAAATTAAATCCTCCCACACATCTGCTAAATGATGACCACAGGCAGAAGCACAAGAGCACATCAGCACATTGCTGCGCTCAGCGCAGCGCTTCTGGAGGAGCTCCTGCGAAGGTCTGCAACATAATTCACCTCCTTGGCCAACTGCTCCTTGACAAGTATGTAGGGTGGGTGACAGATGCAGTAAATGCTGCTTGGGAGTATTTGTGCAGCGTGGTTCTCCGGCTCAGCAAAGAACTTTCCTAGAGAGTCTGTATTTCACAAGCCTGTTTCTCCATCCAGCCTCACCAAGGAATAATTTGGGATGTGGCACTGGTCGTGCTAGGAAGGAGGGACTGATACCATTTTAGTGTGGTGAGGTACACAGATGTACCACTAGGGCTTTGAAATAAGAGCTCATGCTGGTCAGTGCTGATGAGGGCAAAAACGTCTTACTCCCTTCAGTGCACAGGAAAACTTAGCTTGCTTTAGTTTTGCATCAACCTTTGGGAGCTGACGACCTAGAGATGAATTAAGTCTGCAGTTCGTAACTGTCTTTTTTGTCCATTTAGTTTTTCTTCTTAAATGAGTTCTGTAATGGAACATTGTGAAAATACTATTATACTTCAGGAACATTGTAAATCTTGATGGAGCTGCTGGGAAATAGGATTTCAGTGAATTACTGGAATATATTTTTCTTTTTAACATAACAGTACCTTTACTTTGTAGTGAAATGTGGATACTGGGGAATTTTCAGTCCATACAGTTTTATCAGTACATACAGTTTGTTTTCCTGTGCACGTTTTAAGAAGCTTTTGCATTTCTGAAAATAAAATTTGCACTGTTGTTTAGACTGCCTTGTATTCTGCCGAGTTACCTTCTTTTTAATCAGCTCGTGATTTAAGGGAGTTGAATTTCTCCCAAAAAATTTCCTATGGCCAATTTATTTTGAACAGAATAAAATGTATTTTGTTATCTTCATTAGTTAGCAGTTCTTTAGTTTGTGTTGTAAATGTCGCACATAATACATTCATGCTCAATTTAAAATTTCACTATGCTGAAGTTTAAATGTATTCATTTATATCTAGTTTATATACAGCCCTTTTCCTGTATCACTAAAATCAATGGATCTGACCTCATTTATAGTTTTGTGAATCAGGGGAGCTCTGTTGAAGTCCGTAGAATTAAACTTGAATGAGATGACAATGAAGTCCAAGGTTGTAACTTGAGATCGGTAACCTGCACATAGGCTGCCGAGCTAGAACATGAACAAAGAGTCATTTGCCAGCAGGGTTTGGAGTATTGATAGATGGATTCTTCAAAATTTATCATGCAATAACTGGCATGTACTTAGATGTCAGGGGATACAACAGAGTATGATCAGGAATGGAAGACATAGCCAGCTGTTATATACCCATGCTATATTTGACCCAATAGATTTATAAAGCATTCACATTCACTGGCATGTCTTCATTCGACTTTCCTATCTCTGGCTTCCTCACTGGCTTCCTCTTCCTGAAAATATAAAGAATTTTTCCAGGTGCAGAGATAGCAGAGAGAGAGGTTGTGGGAGATAAAATCCAAGAAAGTCCAAGTATTTGCAGTAAATTTAGCTCATTAAAGTTTCTACTCCTAAACTAACTGGTTTAAATAGTGCCAGCAATATCTGCATGGCCTTTGAAATACAGTGGTATATAATGACTTTTTTAAGTCCTTCAATGATACTTTAGTACAAGTAGAAGGACTTTTGTAAGATGAAACAAATAGTGAATTCACCAGTTTCAAGAAAGCATCGTTAGCAGACAACTCTCTCCCCTCATTTTTTTTCAACAATAGTAAAAGTATCTTTTTGTTCAGGATACAAGTTCAGGTACCTAGAGACATTGGAAATGTGTTTTCATTTTCTCGGTAGTGAATTTATTAGTGAAGCTTTTTAACAGAGTGATTTTAAATTTAGGCTTTATGTTTTGCTTTCTGAAGCTTTGTGAATTAGTGTGTTTCTTATGTGTGACCTTGTATAGTTGCATCTTAATTGATTAGGAAAAATCATTAAAATATTTTCTATCTGACTATATTTCTGAATAATGGATCAGACAAAAATTAAGAAAAGCTTTTGAATCGGCTTGATAGTTAGTGTAATAGGATAAAGAAAACATGATTTTAAATATACTTGTATGTGTTAACTTGTTGGCAATTCCTGAACTTGATAAGTAAAATGTGTCTTCGGTCAAATACTTGTGTTCTTCACACAATGTACTGCTGTAAGCATTTACATTTGTTTTCCTCATATTGTCAAGCTGTGATTTCTTTGCAATGACTATAACACTTTTATCTCTTTATTGGTCATGAAGTGAAGTGACTAGTTTTTCAAAATTCTCAGTTTTGTGGTGCAGATACATAGTGTGTGTCAATATGAGAGAGAAAAGTACTGTTATTTAGCAATGCAGCCACTGCAATTAGAAATAATATGATGAAAAAGGATGCAGCATATGTGATACTGTTTCTTTCTCTGCATGTAATGAGACTACACACTGACGAGGTGTTGGACACCGAGATGGGTGCAAAAAGACTGCAATATTTCTGGCCAGGGACCATTCCTGGAAGAAGAGGCTATCTCAGTCCTGGGCATCTGACCTTGGCACTCCTGTTGAGTCATGTCACCACCATGCACCAAGACAGAGACCATGTCTCTGGATGGCATCACTGTAGCTGCCTTCAACCTCCATCAATATGTTACTCTTCCAATGGGGGCTAGGGATATTTCCATCCCTCTGGGTTTTAATCTTGTGAAAAAGGGATATTTACCAGTTGTCTGCTAAAATTCTCTTTCTGGAGATGGTGTATTTTTTTTTCTGATGGAATTTCTGGTTCTGTCTTCTGTAATACTAAAGCGCAATTGCAAGCTCAGAGTATCATTATTCAATAGGTAACTCTGTTTTATGTTGTTCTTTGAGCTTCTGCTTTGTATTTCAGACATCATATACACTGCTTTCAGAGGCTTGCAAAATGAGACAATATCTAATTGGAGAGGTTGCCCCCCTCTGCATGGGGAGATTGATGAAATATTGGTTAGCTACCATTTATGGGGAAGAAGCAGTGAACTTATAAATATTTAGTTAAGGAAATTGTATATGCTTTTCTTCCCGCCAGTGGAATGTCCTCATGTAATGCACAGGCAGAGCTAAGCATCCAGATCCCTTCTGATGCCACGGCAGCCGTATCCGCTGATTGCAGAGAGGACAGGAGGTGGTATAAGGAATCCAGTGCACAATCCAGGAGTGTAAGCTGACCAGTGGCTCTTTGGAAGCTCCAAACTGCCCATAGCATTGGTAGAATTAAAAGTTGCCTTTTCCGACCAAAGTGAAGCACTAGATAAGGATGCAGCAGCAAAGTAACATTTGCAACTGCCACCTTTGCCAAATGTGTGTGATTGGCATAAGCTACCTAAATTTTCAAATCTGCTAATTGCTGACAGTTTTGTCAGGGTCATTTGTTGCACAGTGTTGATAGCTGTGATACCCCTTTTTGAAGAGCCTTGCATAAAAATAATATATTTTTGTTTTCTGAAGCGTTAAGACCCTGCCATTCTATTTTCCATACATTCAACACACTTTCTTCTAATACTCTGGAAATTTGCACTGAAGTAATTTAATGTTTGATTTTCTCAACATGTTACTTTTTTATTTCCTTATGGTAAAAAAAAATGTTTGCTAATAACTGCAGTGTGAGCAAATGAGTCGAACAAGAGAAACCCTATTTTGGGAGAGGGAGAGTTTATTTACAAAATATATCTGGACTTGAGAAACAGAAAGAAGAAGTATATTATAGCCCGAAAACTAACTATAATAGTTTCAACTTTATGGGGTACACACAGAGACATTTTATAGCCCCAGACTAGCTTGGCACATCACAGAGGAATTATATATGGGTTTGAACTTTGTCCACTTTGCCATTCTTCGTGGAGTAGTCATACAACATACAATATGTCCATTTTGGTTAAAAGAATGATTTTAAAATTCAAAACTCCTCTGAAAAACTAACCAAAGATAGAATTTTTCTATACATTGTGAATCTTTTAAATCTATAGGTAACCACTTTCCTTGATTTTCTCTTTTCAATTTTTTTGTAGTGTTACAGTGGGTATTTTGTTGTTGTTCAATTTCAGTACACATAGTATTTCATTTACAGTATCTTAGGGCAGCAGTTGCTAGAAGAAAATACAAATCTGCTTAAAATAGAAGTCAAAACGCTGCTCTTTTAACTGGCTTCAATCTAGTTACAGATTTTTTATTGTGAGACTATAAGAAATACAAACCTCTTTCTGCACATCCAGTTATATTATCCCTTGAGAGGAGTCAGCTAATAAGTGAAAGTGGAAACAGATCAGCTCTAGGAACCTGGTAGTATAAAGTCCATCCTATTATTGAAAAATTTCCAGATGGAACTTATAGAACAGCTATTAAATCTGGAACTGGAGATGCAATAGCCACCATAATGAAAGATTTAAAAATTATCTGGATAATAAATCTGACAGATGGGTATATATATTCAAAGAACAGTAAGGATTCCTCTTGAGTTATCTCAGCCACTCAGTTACTCAGTCTCTCAGCTGGGTGCATTCACCTTAGTTATATCATTCAAGGGTGCAACTCATTGATCTGCTTTTATCATGTCTTAAAAAGTGGAAATTTTCCCATTATTCCCTCTGGAAAATAGATCTACCATGACAAAGTTTCATGGACCCAGCAAGTTTCCAAAGTCTCTGATGCTAGCAATAAATCTCACCCAACCTAGACTCAGCCCATGGAATATCTGATTAAACACTACAGTCTTCATTCTTCACTACAGTGGCAGCCTGTCACCTCCTCTTTTTGAATACTCTATAGATAGGGATGAATTGTGCCAGATGAAGCATGAAGGCAGAAAACAGCCGACTGAATGACACAGGACACACTTGGATGTCAACTATCAGCAGCACAAGAAAGTCTTTTACAAGTCTCTTACATCTTTGATGTAACCCAGCAATCCTTTATTCTTTACTACAGTGGGCACAAAATTCAGTGACAATGTATCTCAGATTGATAAAGCTTAATGCCAAAACAGAGCACTGTGATCATCTTAGCTGATATGCAGTTAAAGTTGCAGTACAACATCGTCTAATTATTAAATGGGATAATATAGAAAACTAGAGTAACCCAGAGCAAGTAACCCAGAGAAACCCCTGTATTGGTAACACCTCTCAGTGAGCAAGAGCCATGTAATTAACAGCGAAATCTTGTCCCTGGCCATGGACACTAGTGAAGCATATTGTTAGGAGCTTTAGCCATAGTTCAGTAGTTTACTGCTTTGCTCAGTTGCAGAGACTGAAGCTGTGGAAGTTTGCATGGATGATTAGCTGCCCCTGCAAGGGACATTTAAACATTCAAGTTGTTCAAGTAGGTTGATATCATTATTGTCCAAGTCCTCAACATCTCTTGGGAGGAGAGGGAAGAAATCCAGGAACATCCGTTGAGCAAGCAAAAATGGGACAAACAGGACATTACTCTAGAGGATATTTGAATATTCCAAGACTGAACAGTCTTCCCATCTCTACTACTCCATTATCCAGACCACATCTAGGATAATTACTCTGGGGGAAATGCAACTTTTCAAAAGTCTTTTAACCTGACTAGTACTGATCATGCAATGGAACATGCACGAGCTATACTAAATGGAGGGAGAGGGGGAATGACTTCTTCACATTCATGGCAAAGAGTCAGTAGTCATCCTCTACCAGCTCAAAAGAAAACTGTCAGCAATATGTTATTGGCTGTCTACAGCACATAACTGATATAAATAGACAACAAAAGACTACTACATCCTTCCAGGTAAATCTAAAAGCATGAGTTCACCACAAACGGAGGTGTTGTTAATCCTATTTTACTACAGGAGGAGTCTCTGATTCTTTTCTCTTTCACAGTGGATGAAAAAAGATTATGGGGACCACTGTACATAATGTTTCTCAGCTAATGTGACCTTCAGAAGTGTTTTATCTTTCTCGAAAGGATATTATTCATATTATTGAGAGGACAATATCAAGTTTTGAGGGTTTTAAGTTATCTTAAAGAAATATAAACTGATGGGAAAAGAAGCTTGCTGAAGTTCAATCAGGCAAAGACAATGGTGGATGAAAAGATCATCTTAACAAACCAGAAAATTGATTAGGGAATAATTGATTACAACCTGGGGAGCTTCCTTACCTTATTTATATACCTAAAATTCTTCTTGAAGTACTGAGATCCACAACTCTAGCAGGAGCAGATGAGGGTGCAGAACGCAAAACAAGCTGTAAACCCAACATGCACAATGGAGATTGCATGTGACTTTCTCATGACTTTTACAAATAAACAGAGATCACTTCTAAGCTTGAACATTGTTTTTACTTAGGTTTAATAAAGTCAAGGCTGTATTCCATATAATCCTCCAGATGTCCATCATAATTTGTTTAGAAGTTCATACAATGTCTATCATTTCTGCCAACAGCAGATCTCAAATCGTAAGGCTGAAATTCCAAAGACACTCGTGCCCTTTTTAAAAAGGGGCAAAAAGAAACAAATGCAGTGAAGAAACATTGGTGCCGTAGTACAGTTTCCACATAGTGAAAGTCTGAGTATGAAAGTTGCTTAAAATATCTTTGTTTCTGTATATCCACATCAGAGAGTTATCTGAGTTACGCACAGTCCCCAGGGATGGCTATGGTACAACTGTCATGAGTGTTTTCACTCAAATGGGCCTCTAGAGATGGCTCTACGAGACAGAGATTTCTAGAAACAGTTCATTCTTTCCTTGCCCTCTTTAACTTTGAGACATCTTCTGCCAGATGTCCTTTCTAGACTTAGGTGCTATAAAATCCATAGCAAGAACCAGGAGGCCCATGTTTCTTCTTTGGACATCTTTTATCAAATCCATTAACATCTGTGGTGGTGCAGTGATCAGTCCTGAGGTGTCATCCATTTAGCTTGGTTTCTGAAGAAGGCTTAAGAGATGCACTGTCCCAAAATCTCAAGATCTAGTTCCTGCAAAGGTTTGTGAAAGTACATCCTGCATTTGAGAAGAGCTTAGCTAGTGCAGACAGCTGGGCGCACGGGTTCTCATGTGGGTACAAGCAGACTGTTAGGTGCGTGAGAACTCGCACAAAAGGCAGCTGCACGAAAGCAGGTTTCAAAAGTTCAGAATTGTTGTGAATTTTTTTTACCGTGATCTTTTATAGTAAATTGTTGACATATAACAACAGTGACATTTCCTTTTTCTCTAGTTACATATTTAGGAGAATATATGAGAAAAAACAAAATACTGAATCTTTTAACAGGTCACGCATACAAATATTTTTGCCTTAAAACAAAACCCAGGTTTTATGGCTCAGTCAATTCTTAATCATAAACTTTTGAATTTTACAAGGGAGTAAAAATGAAGCGATTGGTCCTGTCTGCTATGTTTCAGTGCTGTTTTTTTTTTTTTTTTCTCGGGCTGAGGACTTTTCTTTCATGATGAAGTCGGGATCTGATATCTCAGTCACATGGGTTTTGACTACAGGTTACCTAGGAACAGTAGAGCAATTCTAAACATAAGAAAGATGAACTTCGACCTTCTTTGTAGCAGATGGAACATTTTGTGAGCAACTGGTCATGTGTAAATGTTAACTTGTTTGCCTTTCTTAGTAACCAGCAAATGAACAACATATGCCTTTATTTTTCATTTTGCAAAGAGACGATTCGTTGTGTGTGTGTGTGTTTTGAAGAGTGTGTTCCTCAAGTGCTGTGCAAAATTACATGAAATATTGTGTTCATTAGAATAGAATAAAGTCTGTCTGCATTGCCTCTGTATCAACTGCACAGCATGTTTTGAAAATTAACATTAACAAACATTACTTATGTCTGTGGTTGTCAACATTTAATTAAGAAGGCCCTCCACATTTTGGGAAGACGCTGTTTGTATATATGTAATAAAAGGTTCAAATTTAAATACTGTACAATTAGTTTGCCTGAAAAAATGACTTTTGTGGACCCCTACAATAGACAGTTTAAAGAAATAACTATTCTGTGTTTAAATTGTGCTCCTTAGTATTTTAAACAGATGGCAATGGCTTTCCTCTTGATTATAACTTTGAGGCATGCTTTACTAAATGGAATCAGCGGGGTTCATTAAGGTCCCATTTGATGTATCAGTATTATAAAAATACCATGTTAATTATCCTCAAACGTTGCAAGTTACCTCCATTTTCCTGCAATCAGAAGATGAGAGAAACCCTGTGAAGCAAATTAGTCCTAATTGAAAGAGGACTGATTAATATTTAAATAAGGCATTGTGTGAGGGATTCTGCCATGAGAAAAATAGGCTGAACATCTGAATTAATTGCATAGCAGGTTAAATTAAATTTCATATAATGGGTTGGAAGATGAGTTGGCACAGTGCTTTAGCAGGGAGCACAATGGCTGAAATACCAGCCTTTTCTTTCCCTCTTGGCTGGATTCCACCGAGGTCCTTGTAGCCCTTACCTCTTTGTTGTCTTTCTTTCAATGCAAACAAAGGTACTAACAGAAAATTGCAACCACATTTTAAAAAATGTTAATCCTTTTGGGGAGACAGCACCTGTCTACATTTTCTCCGTTTCTCTCCCACCTTGGCTGCAGAATTGGGAAACATTAGTATCTTTTTCCTTGCCAGGTTTAATGAGGATTGATGTCATAAAATGCTAATGGCTGGAATATAGTTAGAACTGTGCTATTAGTGGGTTATCACTGTCTGACATTTTCACTGCACAGGAGCATACATGTGGAGCCTGTTTAAAGTGATTGGGTTACTTAAGGGTCCCTGTTAGGGATATTTAATCCAACATAAATTACTTATGCACTTTGTTAGTGTTCAAAGGAAGAGTGTCACGTTGTACATGTTGGCAGTTTTCCAGTCAAGAGCTGTTAATTACTGTACAGCTAGTGAATACATTTTGTGGCAATAGAAGCCAAAGGGGGAGAAAAAAAGCTATATCTATATTCCATCTAGCTGAAAATGAATAGATGAGAGTGCAGAGGAAAAAGTAGACTGAAGTCATTTTCACCCTTAGGAGTTACAATGCCATTTGTTTTCATTTTGAAAATAAAAATAAATGACAGTATGATTCCCTGAGGGGGAAGTACTTTAGCTATAAAGAATCCCTGCCAAAACCAAGCTATTATCTATTTGTATGCTGATAAGAAAAAAAGCATGTTCTCCGAAGCTCTAATTCATCAACCTACATCTCTGCACAGTTCAAAGTTCACTTAGATACTATTTGCTTATCGTATTAAATGCACGTGATAACCAGGAAAATGGCTGATAACTATGATTCTCATTTCTTTTTGAAATACAGTTTAGTCTAGTCAAATCGTTTTATATCGCCACTCTTACATTAACAAATACTGTTCTTGCCAAAGCTTGTGGGGTTTTACTGACAGAGAGGCCCAGTAAAAAGCAAGCGTCTGATATTATCATGTAGTCCAACTTTGGGAACTAGTCATGGGAAATAACTTTGAGCAACTAAATTCAGTTTCTAAGCACATTTGTGTATGTTAGCTCATAGATCATGTAACTGCATAGGGGAGGAGTGCATAGTTCTGTTATCAAAGTTTCTGTACGGTCTACAAATAAAGGTTTGTTATACCTTGATTTCTACAAAATGGAAATAAGGTTTGAATATGGCCTTAGGTAATATCTTTATTTTGTTTTATTATCAAACTGCAATGTTACATATAAAGCCATCCATAAGAAGTTCATAAGGAAGATAACTCCATTTTCTGTCTATATTATTGAAATTGCTAAAGGCATTGTAATATGCATGATTATAGTTATGTAAACACTCCATTCCTCAAATGCATCATTTATGAAGCTGCAAGGGAAAAAAGAAATAGCTAGCCTTTGCATGGTAAACCATCATCCCAAACTGTTTTTTGGAGTTGGACTTAAGTTTTCTTTTGAAGTGTTTTGCTAACACTATCAGTACTGTCACTATTCATTTGAGTTAATCTTAAAATACTCTTTCTCCTTGGAATTCATCAGACCTTGAGTCTAGTGATCTCTCTTTATGTACTGAAATACCCAGCTGTTCTTTAAGACTTTTCCTGGTGAGATTTGATCCTGCAGATGGAGAGGTGGATTTGGAAACTGAAGTGTTTCGTGCATTTGGAAAAATTGTTGAAAGTTATATGTTATTTTTCATATCAGAACTCCTTATAGTATTTACAGACTTGTTTTTTGTTTTTGCCTAATGCAGATTGTTGACATAATAAATATGTCATAGTTATTTATAACTTAAATAAAAAGTGCCCGAAACATACACATTGTATAGATAGCTAGTCTAGGTGATTACGGGTTCTCACCAGTGTCTTTGCCTTCCCTTAAGATTTTTGTTAATTTGTAACACTGGCTCAATGTAGTCCATCTTCGTCTATATTGTAGATCTTCAGAGCAGGGACTTTATTCTGGTATGGCACTCTGTCTAGAATAGCTGAATGGGTTTGGCTTTCTGGGAGGGAGGTTACTGGAGTATAAACACAAGATAACATGTTTTGTAGTGAGTTTATGTCCACATTCACGAGGAGATAATCTGTGTTTCCCATTAAGAAGTCCTGAATCGCCACCTAGCCGCTTTGCGTCTTTAGCATCCCAAAATACCATACAGGGAGATGCTCAGTTCTTTTACTGCTAAAAGCCATAAGTGCAGCTATTTCAGTGAACAACTCAATTTCTTTCATGATTAAGGCTGCTGAGGATTTACAAACTAGGCATTTTTACATCCTATTCAAAAATTCCTTTTAAAGCAAAACAAACATGTGCTTCCGTGAACAGAGAGCAGAACCCAAGGCTGCTTCCTGATGAAAGTCTGCAACCATTGGAAAAGGGAATCTAAACTTTTGTTTTCATGATTATCGTATCTAGAGTCATATCCCATTTCCTTTGTATATCATAATCTGTACTTTGGAAAGCTCTGCTGCTTTGTGTACAAAAAGTATGAAGAAGTATGAAGTACAAAAAGAATGAATCATTAGGTATGCTGGTATTCAGGTTGCATTTGGACCTTGGATATGCATGAATTGTCTGAAATTTAGGCAAGAGCTAGCTGAAACTGATGATAGCATGAAGAAGAGTTGTGTGGGTTTTTTTGACTAGTCTACTATCCATTTGACAGATATACAAACTAGGCAAAGCCCGCAACATCTCAGAAGGCTTTTTTTTCTATATGTGGAGTATTTCTTTTCCTCCAAGACTTGGCTACAAAACTGATTCTTTGTGAGAAGACACTTTAAAGAATATTTTTAAACATTGGTTCTATGTAATTGTTTAGTACAGCAAATTCATAGCTCCATATCAAACATTCATAGCCATTATTGACCATATTAACATAGACAAGTATTGAATTGCAGCTTAGTTTCCTACCAACAAAGTAAATCCATTGTTGTCAACAGATGTTGCCGTAAGTTTAACCCAGGTTTGCGTAGCGTAGTGCTTAGCCATGACCAAGCTATTTATCCTCAAAACTTTGCTTTTTGCTGTCTTTCTCCCACTACATAGCATTGGAGGGAAAGCACAGTTGACAATTACATCATTAGACTATTATATCAAGCTGATTTAAGGATAATATGGTGTCTCAACTGTGCAATATACATAGCTCGTATTTCAAGAATACACATGGGAGAATTTTCTCAATAAACATACACCGTTTCCTGGTACCATTCTAATTTTTTTATGGATGATAACAGCCCAGAGTATACAAAAAGTTTTGATGTCTGCATTTTTAATCTGAGAAAACATGAAATCAGCTGAATATGTATGTTTCACCAATCTTAAGGATTATTTACACTGTTATGATTAATGTATTTTAGAAGTGTTACTATGAAGTTTAAAATAAATTAACAATCTGCTCAAAATCTCACGGTATGTAGATCAGATTCTCCAATCTGTCATTCATATTATACATATACACATATATATCCACAATTATTTACATATGGGCTTCCATACTTCCATCAGCTTCTTCCTTTCAGCATTTGATCTATAATTTGTCAACTATATTTCTGTGCTTTTTTTTTATTCCGTAGTGTCTTTTTATAGCATTTTAATGCTATAGCACTTTCTTTTCGAACTTCGGCTTCGAGTACACTTCCACCAAATGTGTGAATCTCCCTATCTGCAGGGTGTCCATGTTTGTTTCTGAGGGGTTCCAAATTGGTAGCAATCAACTTGAAAGTGTGTCGTAGCTGTCAAATCTCAGAATAGTCCACGTATCATCTTATGACTGATTTAGCACGTCCTGGGAGCCAAAGTAATACAAAATAATTGGCTGTTTTCCCCTTCTGTGTTTGATGGCTAGGAACCTGATCTTCAAAGACTAAACTAGGGGAATCTGTAAATGCTTCTAAAATCCCTGTACTGCATGTGTGCCAAGTCTGGGCCCATGCTCTCAACTCAAAGCACAATCACTGAGCTGCCTGTTTTCTCGTCCATGCCGCTGTCCCATGGAAAGGAGTCGCTGCAGACTCTGGTCTGAGGAGTTGGCTAATCAAGACCTCACTCTAGTCTGAAGTGAGTTTGTGGATAGTAGCTGCTGTGCATGGCTTGATCTAGCTTTCCCCATAAGCACTATAAGGTGCCAGAGACCTCTGACATTAAAATACAGCCCTTGACTGTCACATCACCAGCATTTTCTTCCCTCTTGTGCTGCTGCAAGTGATGGTGGGCATGGAGGTACCTTTGGAAGTAGCTCTGCTCCAATCAGTGGAGTTGTGGCTGAGGGTGGAGATGTGGCCTTCACCTGCCGCTTCATGGACTAGCATAGATTGCCTTGGGTCTTCCTTGTATTTGCTTGTGCAAACAGCATGAAATTGCACATGCAACTAGATCACAGGAATACAAATCAGGAAACACTTAAGAGGATAGTGGTCTCTGCACAGATTCTTTGTTATTCTTGGGTGATGGCTTGTGAGCTCTCTGAGAGTGATAGTTGTTTACATATAGACTTCCAGACTTCCATCATGGCCCATGAGAGTTTTTACTGAGGAAGAATTATGTGTGAAGGGGCATCATACTGTTCTACAAAAACTAGTACGAATGAGAACGTGTTAAAATAGCTATAGTTTTGACCCGATCAAAAGTTATCCTTAATGAATCCCACTCTCTGTAAGGACTAAGCCATAACTTATGGTCTTTGATGGTCTTCTTTTTTTTCTTTCGGGCCAATGATACTTCTGCAGCTTTTCCATGTAAAGATGGTTAGAGTTCGAATGTGCAGGACATGGCCAAACTGAAACCGAGTAAACGTGTATGATCATCTGTGTGATAACAACTTGAGGGCACCCTGTTTTCGGCCTACATCCTGCCAAGTGCAGAGCATCCGATGGTGGGGAGGAAAGGGCAGAAGTAGACAGTGACTGAGCAGATCGTGGGTGCTCAGTCACTGGGGTGACACTGGGGTGTCCTGGGGTGGACAGCACGGCCTGCAGAATGACTAGTTGTGGCTGGAGAGGTAAGTGTGGTCAGGGAGAAAGCTGGGCGCGTCTTGACCCAGCGCTTCTAGGGAAAGTTCATCATTGTCTTAATATCCCAGGCCCGGCAGCACGTCTTGCGTGCGGGCAGCAGTGCAAATGTCATTTGCCCCCCATCAGGCTTGAATAAAGCCCCCTTGCCTCGACAGGGTAAGCTAAACCTATAGCAACATGTAAATATTTGCCTTGCTATTAGTGCGCATCTGGAGACTGGATCATCTTCCAAATACAGACAAATCCCTAATTTTTGATGACAGAATGCAGTCTGCTACCCTTCTGCAGTGCTGAAAAATGTCTCAAACATTCAGCAAAGCAATTTCTTTGTTAAATCAAAGTGCGCAGGGTTGACCCTTTCTTAGAACAGTGCTATGCATTTTTAATAGGAGTATTGTGAGCACTGGAGAAGCTGCATAATGAATTTCAAGCATTTCACTATGTGTTTGTTCTGGTTTGTGCCTTCACAGTCAAGAGGGGCATAGTATATCCTTGAAAGTAATGCTAAGGAGTAGTAGGAAACTTTTCAGAATGCGTGAAGACAAGTTATTTGGGGAAAACACATTGTATTTTCTAATTATAACACTTAATTTCTGTTAAAGCTCTCATTATCTGAATCAAAATTTATTGTTAAAACTTATATTTTGATTGCTAACATAAGTTTTAATACGTCTGCAAAGAACACGAAGTTTTGTCATAGTACTGTAAATAAAGAGAAGTTAATTTTAAGATGTCGAGAGGTTAAATATAATGTTCGTTTTCTATTCAGCATTTTCATATCCTTTCCCTCCCCCCTGCTCCAAAAACAAAAAAGTGCTGATGACATTTTTTATGGAATTATGTCAGCCAACAAGCCAAAATACCTCCCCACACAGTTTTACAAAGGGTCTAGTTTGATTCTCAGCAACCCTATTACTCAGTGACTTTGCTTCTTCCCCCAGGGAGGGGAGTTCATGCCCTACAGAAGCAAACGCAGGTTTATATATGCCCTCGAGCTGCGCTCTGCAGCCTCCGCACTCGAGGAGTGTAAGTGAGACGCAGTGCAAATGACAACCCGGCCAGCGGCTACCTAAGGACCAGAGGTGGTTACGGTTCGTGAGACTGCGGGATGCAAGGGAGCTCCTGGCATACTAGGATCCTGGCTGCTAGAGCATGAGTCTGACATGGACTTTTTTTTTTTCAAAATCCTGCTCTTTTTCAGTATGATATATCTCTTTTTAGTCTCTAGACAACATCATACTACTGGTGAAACCTTAAAAATTTGAAGGGAGTTGTGATTATTTTGAAAAGTCAAGTGCTTTCCATATGTGGTCTGGTGTGGTGATGTGAGATGATTGTTAGTATTTCATTGGGAGACACATAACAAAATCCTCCTAACTGGGAGAGGAAAGAAGAAAATGGATAGAATTAGGGATGAAGTGTGAAAATTTTAAATTAAAGTACATAATAATTCTGAAGTGTATACAGTTGCATTATATTTTACAGCATTCTATATAACTCAGCCTTTCATTCATCTGCCTACATGTTCAGAAGTTATTTTTATTATTATGACTGTAGGAATCTGCATTCTGTAAAGTAGCCCACTCAATCTCTATCCCATTCACTTTAGTAAAACACGTTTTATGGACTTATTTGGGTGAGAGAAAAGGGCTCCTCATAAATTAATTTCAGAGGATAATTGAGGCTATTTCGTTAAACAAAAATCAGAAAACTAATTTTAGCACATAGAGGGGAGATAAGAAGGTCTTCTTTTAGAGTTATGCAGTATTTTGTTTTTCCTGGAAGAAAGGAAGGATGAGAAAGGTGATTTCCTGTTTCTTTAGACAAAGAACTCTGTGCATATTTTGCAGCATGTGGCAAAAGTTTGTACAAAATTTCTGTGTCCCCTCTGCATGCAGGTTAATGGGAAGGGCAAGAAAGGATTGGGGTCTTGGCTCTGTTTCCCAAAGAGGCTGCAGGCAGCACCCAGACTATATTATACCTTACTGGGTCTCCACAAAAACACCACATTTCCTGGGAACAGACCAGAGAGGATGAAGGAACAGGACATCGATCAAGATTCTGAGTCACATTCTGCTTTTCAGTCTTGGAATCCCGTGACATGGTGCTCCTTGCCTCGTTGTGTGCAAGTCCTTCTAAGTCATAAAGTTTTATAGTTGAGGCAAAATAAATTAAAAGGAAAATGTAAGGTAGTAGGTTGCTGCAGGATTGCAAACTTGGCTGTATTGTTTTGCCTCCTCCAGCTATCTGATTCATATGATCTGTTGCTTTCAGTATGATATATGCATAGATATATCTGCATATCTTGTTTCTTTGATTACATTTTGCAAACTGTATTTGTGCAGTTTTTAAAACTGTATGAGATATAGTATGGGTCAGATTTTTCTGGTTTAAAATGAGTAATCCTCAAATAGATTTAATGTAAACTTTGCACTGTTTAAAAAGTTGATTTGAAAGTGCCAATTATACATGCAGACAAATGAAAAAAAAATGCTTGTTAGGAATGTGAGTTTTAATTATGAATTTGTCCCACACATGCATAAAATTTAGTAGTACAAAAGAAATTTTAACTATTTTGGGGGCAGCTAATCATTTTTATGTTGTCTCATACTTTTGACAGTGGTTTGTATGCACTAAGTAAAAGGTAGGATGAATGGCCTATTTCTGTCTGTTTTCATTACTCTGCTCTTTCTGTGTGCTCCATCTTATTCTCTGTATATGCCTATTGGGACATTAAAGATTCTGTAATTATTTCAATAAGATCAGAGTTATAGATTTTTTGTTCCGCTTAGTTGTTTGCTAATAAACCTGCATCTGTGCTGAAGGCTAACAAATTTCTTATTTAACACTGCACATTTTTTATGTGATATATTAAAGAACATTTAAAAAGGTCAGGATTGTGCAATTTACTGTTTTCCCTTGCTATTGTAATAATCTCTAGGTAGCTTCTTAACTGAAAACTCCAAAGTCATCATCATCTCTTTGAAAAAATAGATACAAAGCTGTTTTGTTTGTGATTTCAGAATCTAAAGAAATTGGAACAGTTTGAGATATTGCACTGTAAAGCCTATTACAGGTTTAGCTCTAATACAAAGTGTGCTCTGTGGTTTCACAAATAAGAATATGCTAAACTGCAGCAGTGCAATAATATGTTTTGTACGTATGCTTACAGGGTTTTCCCTAATATCAAATTTTTCAACATCTGTGATAAAAAACATTTTTTAAAAAAACATTTCCACCATATTGTTTAAACTTACAGGAAGAACACAGAGGAGGCCTAAGGATGAATCTTAAAAGCAGCTCAAGGACTGAGATGTGCCTAGTCCTGTTCACCTAACACTTCAGGTACCTGTCCCAAACCAGGATTTGGTAGCTCTGACATAGATTTTGACATTAAAATTCCCTGCTGCCTAAAATTATTCTTAAATCCAGTATAGTTCATTTCTGACGGTGCTGAAAAATTCATTGTCTTTCTCGAGCCTAAGTACTGTGAAATCATTCTTGGACAAGGCGGGCCCTTTCCTGATGCTATTTTGTATGTTTAAGAGGGATCCCAGGTACTGAAACCAGCTATGGATTCTCTAAGGAAGGGCATTGATTTTCATGCTTTTTTGTTGTTTTGCAGAGCTTGTCTTGGGAGGCAGTTGGCAGTTGCTTAGTCCATATACGATCCAGATGTTTATTGCCTGCATGAAGCAAAACAATTAATGTTAAATCAGATCTATTGTCTGTACAGGAATAAACTCTTTCCATCTCAAGCTTCTTAGCTGGATATTTTCTCTGACATTTCTTTTCCCATTTCGCAGTGATAGGTGGCAGTGCCTTCTTGAAAGAATCTCTTATGTATGTATCTGGAAAACTGTTTGTTTTTCTGGGTTCTAGCCTTATATTTGCCTAGCATGTATTTTTAGTCAAAAGTTTGAAGAGACAGAGGACCTCCTGGCCTTGTCATGACTCCTGGAAATTGCGGTGGGTGTAGCATGCGTTTTATGTTTTATAGTGAAAGCTATTAGCTCTACTCAATAGCTAAAGCAATTTAGCCAACTGCCTTACAGATGAATTTCATCTTTGCACTCTGGTCTTCCTGAGACCAAACAGTTGTGGAACTGACCTCAAAAGACTATTTCTTGGTGCCAAACTCCATATAACTCTAGATTCTCAAGTTATTAGGTGACCAGAGCTAACAGATTTAAGGATTTTTTAAGGGTCTTTGGAGGATTTGAGCTACCACATTTCCTTAACCCTTAAGACCTTTCCTATCAAAAACTGTGAATTTCTGCCCTAGTTAGCACTAGTCCATAGACAGGTGGAGTACTTCTAGGAAGGATGAAAACAAATGGGCTATTATATAGAAAAAAGCATCAAGAATATAAGAGGCAGAGCATTAACTCATGAAGAACAGCTATAATAACCGCTTCCAGTTTGTAAAAGGGATGAAGATCCATTGTTTTCTTTTGTACTGGAAAACAAAAGGATACTATGTTTAATTTGAAGGAAAGGATCTTTAAGTTGCATATGGGGGAAAGCTTTTTAGATTAATAAAATGCTATAGCAGGGTACATACATAGAAATATTTTCATAACTCCTCCACTGAGGGTTTCCCTTTAAAACCAGGCTAGGTGCATCTGTGAGGATGCCTCTACACAGACCTAGCTCTGCAGCAGTGGAAGCGGCTGGAAGTCACCTGGGGCCTGTATAGCCATTACTTTATGAACAAATATTTGAGGGTTGGAGTATTATGAGCTGTCAAATCTTCACCTCCTCTGTGGCAACACTGGAATTTAAATCAGGCATATGCTAGTCTCATTGCCTTCAACCCCTACGTAAGCTGCCATGGGAAGGATGGGTATTAGAGCTTTTTTATCCTATCATACCAGCACCTCCAAAGATGCAAGTTTCAACTTTTAAGGTTTAGCTTTCTAGCTCTGGCTGAGGTTGCATCCACCTGGCAAAACCTGAATTCAAGTTTGCTCTCTCATCAGTGCAGATGGGATGCAACAAAACACCCATCTGATACTTGTAGATTGTGTTGAAGGCTTCTCATAATCTTATTTCCAGTAAACTACTGGAAACAGAATTTATATAGTATTACACTGTGAATCCTTCCTTTGGCCTTTGATCACTTCTTAGTGCTTCAGGGTAGTACCTAAAGTATAGACATGCCAGAACTGGATAATATTCCAGTAGTGATTTTACTGATGACCTCTTGCAGAGATGCTTGTACTCCTTATTCCCTTCTTTATATAGGATATTCATTACTCTTCCCACACCATTACTTTGGCAGTTCATATACAGGTATCTTTCCATCATGACAGTTTTCTAGTCTGCCTTCATTTGTTTGTAAAAATGACCTATATAAAACCATGTTCAGATGAAGCTCAAATGAGTTCACTTCTGAAGTGATTTTCTATAGCTCAGCTATCTGCAATTACATAATCTTTTATGTTTCCTCCAGTATATACTAGATATTTGAATAGATACTGCATAGCATCAACTTGAGGATAGGCTTTGATGACTCCAGTTTCAGGTTACCGGATTTTTTTTTTCTATTTACATTTTTAAGATCTTGATATATTATCTCTTTTTGGGGGGAGCCTTCTGGAGCTTCTCCAGTGTTGCAGGGAGTCTGTGCTTATAAAAAGGTGAGGAGTACTCCAGAATCTCCTAAACCAATACTTTCAGAACACCTAGGTTATCACAGCAAATGATGAATATCACCCTACTACTCTCTTTCTGAAATACATATTAGATTCAGGTCACTACTGTGTCAAGACTGATAATGCTGTTATCAACTTTTGGGACCAGAGCTGTACCATCACCCAGATTTCATTGGTTCATGATTCTGTTTAGCAATCTCTGAAATTATTATTTGTTGATACTATTAGCTTCTATAATAAACTGTCTGTATTCTAAATTGCTGATTTATACTTACTTCTTTAAGTTTCCACATCTTCCCATGTGCCAAATATTAAAGAAAGATAATTACTCCTTCCACTCTTCTTCTAGAGGAAGCTAGAGTGATCTTTCACCAAATAGTGATATTTTATATTAGATTATAATTGCTGAGTTTCTTTTTATTTTTTCAATTGTTCTTAAATTATTTTGGAACAGTGGTATTTTTGAGAGAAAAAATGTGTATGTGATACTGCTTGCACATTGTGATTGGAATTAATTTGTGAAAACTCTCACAAAGGCAATCATAAGTTTTCAGCAATGATCAAGTTATCTTTTTTTATCATATTATGGTCTAGTACAGAGTTATGTTGTTTGCTTTACTTCTTATGTGTTGGGAAGACATCTGCAATTTTTAGAAGTTTCAAATATATTTTATCAACAGTAGCAGGAGTATACCAGCTTATGCTTTCAAAATCGCTGTGATTTTTTTCTACACATATGCACATATTTATAACTAAATTTTAAGGAATCACTCCTTGATGATGACTATAAAAGACCTGATATTGTCATGAATAAGGTAAAACTATCATCTTGAATTATCCTGTAAGTCTTAAGCATGTAAATGATGTCTTTAATGTGGGGTTCCACACTCTTGCTTCTCCTGCCTGACTTTCCTACTTAGGTTTTACTGATAGGTTTCAGTCATGTAAACCATCATACCAAGTTTCAGTCCTACTAGATCATGTCAGGTTTCCTTTAACCAAAATGTAATTGTATTTTCTCTCTTTTTTTTTTCTTCTTTCACTGTTCTTGTTGCTGGCAGAAGTTTCTTGTCTTTATAACTCTCCTTGGCTTTATTTTTAATGATGGTGTTACTTTAGATCTACATTTTATGTATATGTCTTAAACAGTTCTTTAGATGCTAAGTTAAAGCTGTTAAAGTGCTTGTTTTGGTGTGCAAGTAAAATTACTTAGAAAAATCAGAATCTGTAGAAGCTCAATCCTGAGAACAAAACAGTATTTTACAGGGTTTTTTTTTTGGTTTAACTTGTGGTTGTTATGTAATGAAGAATATATACAGACTCTCTCTCTTTCTCTTCTCTTTGCTTAAAACAGATCAAGGTAAACAGTTGAAGCAGAAGGAAACCAACTGTTTTTCCATTCACCTTATTATTGAGCTGTGGTTAAAAGAACTTCCTTTTTGGTATTATCAAAAGATCTCAACTAAAACTTCGGTTGAGCATGGAGAAGAAATAAACTCTTTCAGGGATGGGAAAATACATAGACACACTTGTCCTTGATTGCTTAATGTAGGTTAAAAAGTATCATATCAATTATGATTTTGTATTTTTTATAAATTTTTTAAATTTATGAATTTTTTATCTTTTTTTTAATAAATTACCCTTTGTAGCATGCATAGCAGAAAACACTAATGTTTATACTTTAACTTGTGATTTAGTGTTGATTATCAAATCACAACTTATAATTTTTAGTGAGAGTAGCATAAAACAGAAGCAATAGTGGAACATAAAGCTGGCGGTATTTTGGAAACGTGAAACCTTGCCCGATTTTAGTTGATAGCAAAACTTCTGCTGGCTTCACAAAGGCCACAATTTCACACAACGGTCATAACCAAATAAGAAAGTGCAGCTAGCAGAGTTGCTGGGTGATTGTTACATGCCTCAAGAAGTATTACAAGGCATGGAGCTAAAGGAGGCATGAATTTAACCACCCGAGAAGAGTAATAATCACCTTGGGAAGTGAGAGACTGGATTCTGTTATGAGATTGACTTTTTTTTTTTTTCCCATGAAGTATACATCCATTTGCTGAGAAAAAAAAAAATAGAGTTGAAAAGGAATTCACATAAATTAGAAATTTTGCTTGTGCTTTGAATTCCTAAGTTATTCTAGATGGAAGGAGGTATTGAGTAAAATGCACAGGGAAGTGGAAGAATGGGAACTTGTCTTCTTCTGTACTGTGGCCCAGTTTCAACAGGGTAGAAGGAGATACCCATGTCCTTTCACCTCTCTTCCTCCCTCCATTCCCAGGAGCTGTGAGTAGTAATTTCAGAGGTCAGTTTGAAAATGCATCTTGTAGGATTGCTATCAATCCCAGCTAGTTTTAGACCTAGGTGATGAGATCAGGAGCTGAGGTGTCCTCAGGTCCCTTGTTTCTTAAAGGAGAATAAGAGGGTAACATTTGAAGGAGAACAAGAGAGTGACATTTTGAGGTAGAGAGGGTCATGGCCAAGGAAGGCCAATACCTGCACACTGATTGCTGGAGGAGCTGATTGCTCCTGTCCATGAGGCTCCTACCTCAAGCGAGTATCTGAAGTTCCTAGTGACAAAGATAAGCTTAAGACAGACCTTTCAGTCTGACCACTGAAGCTCTTATGCATGGGTGGTTGTTAGCATTAACAAGCATTTGAGTGTATGCAGGTCATGCTCTTCATCTGAGCTTGTGCATACGAATGGCGTCATCGTTGTGAAATTGTCTTGCTGGGTTCAGAAGAAATATTGGTAAAATATCTCCTGTAGCCACTCTATCTTAAAGTTTAAGATTTGTGTTCTGTATTACCTCTTCATTATTCACCAAAATACCACATCAGTTCTGCAGTAGATATAAGCAGATGCTTAATTTTGAGATGTGCTTAAATTATTGTGATTTAAGAAAGTCTTCCAAAATATGTATATTATGCAGTATTTAATATCGTAAATGCTTTCTTGAATAGAGATGTCTTAAACATTTGCTTAACAAAAAGCACCTGCTAAATACTTGGAAGTTTTTCATACATATGTACATACATACCTAATTTCTCTCCTATAAGCAGCCCGGGGGAGGGAGGGTATAAAACCATTTACCGATTTAAAGTCAAGCACAAGGGACTTTAGGTTTAGGCTTTCATTTAAAAATATAAACTGTAGTCTAAATTAAATTAAAGAACTGCACTCACATCATACTAAATGACTTATACGTCTTCACTACTAAGAACTTATCTGAAGCTGTAATTATAATATCGTATACAAGCTTTTAACAGCAATGATGCTAATGTGTTCATTTGCCAGTTGGTAGTCTTTGGTCTAAACACCTTGCAAAGCAGTTGATTAAAATAATGCCCAGAGTATAACTTCTGTATAACTTCTCACGTAGTCTCTAAGTTGGTTTGCTCACTTGTTCTTTAGCAGAGAAAGAACACAGCCCCAGGCAGGCATATTTGGTTCTTATGGTTGTATTACATCAAACAAAAGTGATTGGAGAAGAACTATCATCTCCTACTAGACCACCCTGATTTGTGCTCCCTTTCTGATAAATGGTCATTTACAGAAGTTACCACTAACAAATCCCCAAATGCCTTTGGAATATTTGAGTGCAATGGTTGGTAAGTCCCAGTAAGAAAGGCTACAAATTTGTGAAATTTCCACAAAAAAAAAAAAAAAAAACAGAACTTTTACTTTATGGATATAGATTTAATTGCTTAGTTCATCATTAGCATAAAATGTCTTAAAAAAGATAATTGTAACTTTTGACCAAAGTGTTACCAAGTTGAGAAAGAGGAATGCACAGCAGTTATCAGCATTTTCACTATTGACCTTAATAGTAGCATTGGGAATGTGAGGGCTGTTTTACAGTTAGTTGACTAAACCCTTCATCCTCACCCTAGTTTTGGGCATGTTGATGTATTCGGGTAATTCTCTTGTCTGAAGCACCATATTTGCTGTTCAGGTTAGATTTTCAAATGATTTTATTTTTCGCTGCCTCCCTAGTTTTCCTATTTCTGCACATTTTTTACATTTTTTATGATGTCTGTTTTTATTTAAGATTTAGTCAGCTATTTACATCATTAATATAGGGCAAATCAACTAGCCTATAAAGAGCCTTTTTATATTTCTGCTTTCTCATTGTCTTTTTTTTTTTAAGTAATACATTTACATTTTATAATCGCAATCATGAAATTGAAGATGAAATCAATTCTGGAAAGATTAATTCAGCACTGCTCGCAGCTGCGAAGGCTGTGGAAATAAATATCATTTTGCAATAATGTATTCTTGACAAAGGGCATAACAAAAGGCTGATTCTTCGTCGGTGAGAGTGGGTATATTTATTTTGTGTGATGGGGGAAGGGCTGTGGTCGACTGCTGGCGACCCTGACCTAGTTTTGGAGCTGCTTATTATTCAGCTATATGTTGGAGAAATCTCTGTAATTTAATTTGGCAACCTCTTCTGCATGTCTGCACCTAGCAGTAGGTGCTCTTAATATTAGCTGTGTCCCATGCTGAATCATATTTATTAAAAATAATAATAATAAAAATGCATTCATAACTCAGAAAGAAACTGTTAATTGTTAGCAGAGAACTGCCTGATTACAGACTGGATGTCTCGTCCAGGGCCCTGCCATAATTAGTAACCACTGTTGACATTTAGATTTAAATTGAATTTTCTTCTAATTAAACCCAGAGGGGGTTGATCCTCTCAGATGTACAGGTTAATAAAATTAGTCAGAAACTGTTAAACAGTAAACTGAATTCTCCAAGAGAGCTTTCCCAGTGTATTGTTAGGAACACTGTAATTAATATTCAAAGGATTCATTAGATTTGGAGTTGTCTTTTTTTGTTTTGGGTTGCATCTGGGTTTGTTGCCGTTATTTCTTTAATTAGGTCTGTTTTCTTTTGATATCTACAGTAATACTAATTTCCATCATGTTTGTGCATGTGTAATTATAAGTGCTTTAGCACCATTCATCCACACCATGCAACCGTTATGTGTAATAACAAGCCTCTTTTTTTTCTAGGCACATTCAATGAATAATAATACTAAAAACTAAATACAAGTGTGAAATGAATTTTAGGAATATAGCCTAGACTAACTGGTGTCTATTTGTCACTGTCATATAAATGTTAAAGCAGCCAGAGGGTCATTTGCTTCTTTATTCACCATTGTTTTGCACTGATCAATCCCAAGCTTTTTATTTAAATAAGGTTATTTTTTGATGAAATCTAGATGTTTGTATTTTCCACTGCTTTTACAAGTACCATCAATTGGATTGGGATCTTAGCCTACGTGAAATCAATCTGTGTTTTGGCTTTCTTGGCCTGCTCAAGGATTAAGAAATGAAGAGTTTGAAAAGCCTGAAAGTATGTACGTCAGGAAATAGAAAGCCTGAGTACCTATAGATGTGAGAAAAAGTAGAGTCACAAGTGCTATAATGAGATATTTGAACAGTATTAAGCTCTGAGAATATCAGAATTTTTGCAAAACTGCTCTGTGGGAGTGAAGTTTCTCTTTCTTTAACAAAGGTCTCATAGCTGAACTCATTTGTGGTTTTCATAGCTCACATACAGAGGAAATCCAGTAAAATATTTTTGGGCTCTGAGAACAATTTAGTACCTAGTTCTAAAAACTTAATATCAGTTTTACAAACAAAAGTGAAGAGTATATTTTACCATTTAATGAGCGTCATAAAAGATGTGGTTTTAGTTTAAATCAATTTCTGTAACTTTAAAAAGTAGGTTTTAAAGAAATATAAAATGATAAATTAAAATGTAGAAGGACTGCATTCCTGAAAGATATCTTGAAATTCATAAAAGTTGTTCAATAGTGTTCAATTGAATTTACTCCCCAAAGGAATATCATTTGTGCCCCTTTCTCCTTAATCATGTAAGCCAAGCAAACCAAAAAAATACTGAGATGACTTCATTTTTCTTGCTTAGTCTGACTAAATAAATTGGATTAAGTAAAGAATGCTTCTCACTCTGAATTGCCTTCAGATGGCACAAAACCATTGAGTGATTCCCGGTGCTGGTCTAGAGCACCAGCTACCTTTCTGGCTCTTGCTCTTTTGCTGCAAGGACATCTCAGGGCCAGGAGTCACTGAAACTGTAAGCCTCAGAACTGCAACTTCTAACTCATTCAGGAGTGATGCTGATGAGACTGTAATAGGGGCCGTTTGTATGGATAACAGCTTCTGGATTCAGGTGCGGCTCACAAGGAAACATCCAACTGAACAAACTTAGTAAGAACAATAAAACGGAAAACAAGCCTCTTTAGTCTGCAATCCAATCAGAGTCATTACACTGAGAAGAGACTTAATATTGCTATTGATTTTGCACAGAAGATGTCTACTAACAGTGACGGGCAGCAGTTCAGGATCAACCTCTGAGATCAATAGGTAATTAAACCCCCTATCAGAATGCAGTCTTAAGCTGAAGTAAACTAAACTTTTGCAGTGGCTGAACCCCCTTATCATGAAAACACACCAACAAGTGTCCCAAATTATCCCTAAACATCCTTAAGCAGCCATGAACTCAGTCCCAGGTCTGAAAACATAACAACCTCATTATGTGGAAACTGAGCTTCCATGCATGGAGGGGAATATACTAGTCCATGTCCTTTTACAACACTGAATGTGTCATTTATAAATCCTGATCCAGGATTTTCCATCAGATTCAACTACAAACTTAACCACAGTCAGCATTACACACACGAAACTAAAATTTGTTTCTCATACAATTTTTCAACTATGATTTAAGTATAACAGGTTTTCAGATTGCCTTGACAGCTCGACTGAGGTGTTAATGCAAGCAAAAGCAGATGTTTGATCACCGTATTTTTATTAAACTACACTGGTCTCATCTATACTAGTAGAGCATCAGTAAAGAAAGGGAAGGAAACAGCAATTACCGAAAAAGTCAACAAGGTGCCCATCAAGTTTGGTAAGAAATATCTTGGTTCAACCAAAGCATCCACAGCAGCCAGGAAATGTAACATTGGCATGTTTGCTAGTTTATACAGGCAGATTCAGCAAAATGTAGAATTAAGAGCAATAGACTAGCACTGCAGTGCTCTATTAAATGCTGCTGCACTGCTGGGCAGCCTGGAAGATGTGCAGAGAGAACCCATGCACCAGGCACGGTGACCCATCTTAACCCAAAGAAGCTGTCCATCGGCAGATACCCTTTCTTACTGTTCTCTGTATACGTAGATTTTTTGAGCCTGTTGTTGTGGAAATCTAAGGAACACAGAATCATTTTTTTTACTGTTAGTCTGACGATGTAACTTTTTCCTTCTTTCATTTTCCCACATGGTTTGGACGGATGGAAAATTAAATGTGTTCAGTGCATAAGCTTGTTACATACAAGACTGTTGTCAGAATAAGCTTTTTTTTTTTTTTTTTTTTTTNTTTTTCCTTTGTTTGGCCTTCACAATATCACAGAATCACAGAATGGTTGAGGTTGGAAGGGACCTCTAGAGATCACCTAGTCCAACCCCCTGCTCCAGCAGGGACACCTAGAGCATGTGGCACAGGGTGGCATCCAGGTAGATTTGGAAGATCTCCAGAGAAGGAGACTCCAGTCTCTCTAGGCAGCTTGTTCCAGGGCTCTGTCACCCTCACAGGAAAGAAGTTCTTCCTCATATGGAGGTGGAACTTCCTGTGTTTCAACTAACACCCGTTACCCCTCGTCCTGTCGCCGGCCATCACAGAGAGGCCACAAGTCTGGCCCCATCATCCCTACAATCAGCTCTCAGGTACTTGCACATGTTGATCAAATCTCTTCTCAGTCTTCAGACTAAACGGTCCCAGCTTGCTTAGTCTTTCCTCATACAATAGATGCTCCAGTCCCTTAATCGTCTTCGTAGCTCTATGCTGGACCCTCTCTAGAAGCTCCATGTCCTTCTTGTGCTGAGGAGCCCAGAACTGCGCCCAGTACTCCAGGTGCGGTCTCACCAGAGCTGAGGAGAGGGGCAGGATCCCCTCCCTCGACCTGCTGGCAACGCTTCTCCTGATGCATGCCAAGATCACATTGGCCTTGGCCGTGAGGGCACACTGCTGCCTCATGTTGTCAACATGACATGTCAACATGTCATGTTGCTGCCTGTTGTCAACCAGGACTCCCAAATCCCTCTCTGTGGAGGTGCAGGTCAACCCCTAATCTATACTGGTGCCTGGGATTATTCCTCCCCAGGTACAGGACCTTGCACTTGTCCTTGTTGAACCTCATGAGGTTCCTCTCTCTCCATCCTGTCTAGGTCCCTCTGAATGGCAGCACAGCCCTCTGGAGTGTTGGCCACTCCTCCCAGTTTGGTGTCATCTCTAAACTCTATGCCCTCGTCCAAGTCATTGATGAGCAAGTTGAAGAACACCCAGCTCAGAACTGATGCGGGACACCACTGACCACAGGTCTCCAACCAGACTCGGCCCCATTTATCACCACCCTCTGCGCTCTGCCATCCAGCCAGTCCTCAATCCACTCATCCAGTCCTCACTTGCGGAGCTTTCCTATGAGGATGTTACGGGAGACTGTGTCAGAAGCCTTGCTGAAATCAAGATAGACAACATCCACAGCTCTCCCATCGTCTATCCATCCAGCCAGTCACCTCATTGTAGAAGGCTAACAGGTTCATCAAACATGACTTTCGCTTGGTGAATCCATGCTGACTGCTCCTGATCACCTCCTTTTCCTTGACATACCTAGAGATGGTCTCTAGGATGAGCTGTTCCATCACCTTTCCAGGGATGGAGGTGAGGCTGACCGGCCTGTAGTTTCCCGGCTCCTCCTTCTTGCCCTTTTTGAAAACGGGAGTGACATTGGCTTTTTTTCTAGTCCTCCTGCATCTCCCCCACTCTCTGTGACCTCTCGAAGATGATGGAGAGCAGCTGAGCAATGACCTCTGCCAGTTCCCTCAGCACTCTTGGGTGCATCCCATCCAGGCCCATAGATTTATGGGTGTCCACTTTGCCTAAATAATCCCTAACCCAATCCTCATTGACCATCAGAAAGTTCTCTTCTCTCGTGGATCTCTCTCTTGTCTCCAGGCTCAGTACATGGGGGTGGCCTTAGCAGTAAAGACTGAGGCAAACAAGGCATTTAGTAACTCTGCCTTCTCGGTCACCAAGGCACCTTCCGCATTCAGCAGCGGACGAACATTTTCCCTAGTCTTCCTCTTGCTGTTGCTGTGTTTATAGAAGCCCTTCCTGTTGTTCCTGACATCTCGCTAACTCTAATTCCAAATGGGCCTTTTTCTCTTTGAGTTTACCCAACAGTTCCTTGCCCGTCCATGCAGGTCTCCTGCCCCCCTTGCTTGACTTTTTGTTTATAGGAATGCACCAATCCTGAGCTTGGAGAAAGTGGTGTTTGAATATTAGCCCACTCTCCTGGATCCCCTTTCCTTCTAGGACCCTTGTCCAAGGGATATAAAATATCATAGAATCACAGAATCATAGAATGCCTAAGGCTGGAAGGGTGCTCTAGAGGTCATCTAGTCCAACCCCTAGAGGGCCACCTAGAGCACGTGGCACAGGACTGCATCCAAGCGGGTCTTGAAGATCTCTAGAGGAGACTCCACAACCTCTCTGGGCAGCCTGTTCCAGGGCTCTGTCACCCTCACTGTTAAAAAATTTTTCCTTAAGTTCCTGTGGAACTTTTGATGTTTAAGTTTGTGGGCATTTCCTCTTGTTCTGTCAGTGGCCACCAGTGAAAAGAGGCCAGCCCCATCCTCCTCACTGCCTCCCTTGAGGTACTTGTACACACTGATTAGGTCCCCTCTCAGCCTTCTCTTCTCCAGGCTGAACAGGCCCAGCTCCCTCAGTCTCTCCTCATAGGGCAGGTGTTCCAGGCCTTTGATCATCCTTGTGGCCCTGCACTGGACTTTCTCCAGCAGCTCCACATCCCTCTTGTACTGGGGGGCCCAGAACTGGACACAGTACTCCAGATGTGGCCTCACCAGGGCTGAGTAGACAGGCAGGATCACCTCTCTTGACCTGCTGGAGATGCTCCTCTTAATGCATCCCAGGACCTCATTGGCCTTCTTGGCCACGAGAGCACACTGCTGCCTCATGGTCAACCTGTTGTCCACCATGATGCCCAGGTCCTTCTCTGCAGAGCTGCTCTCCAGTAGGTCGGTCCCCAGCCTGTACTGGTGTCTGGGGTTATTCCTCCCCAGGTGTAGGACTTGGCCTTGTTGAATTTCATGAGGTTTCTCACGGCCTGATTGTCCAGTCTGTCCAGGTCCCTCTGGATGGCAGCACAGCCCTCTGGAGTATCCACTACTCCTCCCAGCTTCGTATCATCTACAAGCTTGCTGAGAGAGCACTCTGCGCCTTCATCCAGGTCACTGATGAATAAATTGAACAGGACTGGACCAAGGACTGACCCCTGGGGGATACCGCTCAACACAGGCCTCCAACTAGGCTCCGCACCACTGATTATCACCCTCTGAGCTCTGCCATCCAGACAATTCCCAATCCATCTCACCGACCACTCATCCATCCCACACCTCTGGAGCTTGTCCAGGAGGATGTTGTGAGGGACGTTGTCAAAAGCCTTGGTGAAGTCAAGATAGATGACATCCACCGCTCTCCCCTCATCTATCCAGACGGTCATCCCATCATAGAAGGCTATCAGGTTAGTCAAGCATGATTTCCCCTTGGTGAATCCATACGGACTAGTCTTGAGCACCTTCTTGTCCTCCATGTGCCTCAACGGCAGTATGAGCCGTTCCATCACTATTCCAGGTACGGAGGTGAGGCTGACCGGCCTGTAGTTGCCCGGGTCCTCTTTCTTGCCTTTTTTGAAGACTGACGTGACATTGGCCTTCTTCCAGTCCTCCGGCACCTCCCCCATTCTCCAGGATCTTTCAAAGATGATGGAGAGCGGCTTAGCTATGACGTCCACCAGCCCACGCAGCACTCTGGGGTGCATCCCATCAGGGCCCATGGATTTGTGGGTATCGAGGTTCCTAAGGTGACCCAATCTTCCTCTACCCTGGGCAAGTCTTCCTCTCTCCCGGCTTCTTCTGTCGTCTTTAGGACTTGGGACTCTGAAGGGCTGCCCTTGGTAAACACCAAAGCAAAGAAGGCTTTCAGCAACTCTGCTTTTTCTGTGTTATTCGTAACCAGAGTGCCCATCCCATTCACCACCGGACCTACATTTCCCCTTATCTTCCTTCTGCTGTTTATATATTTGAAGAAGTTTTTCTTGTTGTTCTTAACATCCCTCGCCAGCTTGCATTCCAATCATTTGATCATATAATTTGCTCAAATATCTTTTGAGATAATAAATAAGTCCTGAAGGAAGTTTTTTTTTTTTTTTTTTCTTTCTGGAAAGAACATTATTGCCATAAAAACATAAAATCCAAACCTCCTTCATTTTATCTGTTTTAGTCACAAAGACAGATGCCAAAACATCTGCCTAAGGATTTTTATTGTGAAAAAAAAACAGGATCAGTACGAGTAGGATCCTTTGTTATCCAAAGAAGGGAATGAACAGATTCAGAAGAATCTCAAATTTAATTCTGAATCACAATTAATCTATTGATAACGCTTCTGTGTGTGAATAGTGCCTGTCAATGCCTATAGTGTGCATTGGCAACAAACAGGCATTATATTATGGCCTGGCTCTTGTATATCAAATGTGAGTTGTCTGTTCCTCAGGAGCTTCCAGTCAGTCAATTTTTCCTATAGCAGGTAAAATATTTCCTCAACTGCAGACTTTTGAATGGAAACTGAAGAGCATCTTCTGTATTTGCTGTTTGGGTAAAGCTTTCATTTGTGTCAGTAGGAGTTCAGTGAATAGCATCAGGACAGTGCATTTCTCTAAGTATTTGTAAGAACCGTAAGAAACATCTTCTTTTATACACTAATAGATTTGTCACATAGTAATTTGTTTTTTCCAGTTCTATGATAGCTCTACCAATGAAGCAACAAAATGGAAATAATAAAGATAACCCGTAATGCTAGATAAATTACATTTGATATACTTTTAGCTTTTTATCCTCCATTTCACATCACCTGTTCATGATGGCTCGCTGTTCAGCCTTTATTTTGTCATTGCACAAATTACTTGTGCAACTGTGCACGTTGGCTACAGAAGGATTACTGGTATCCGTTAGTTTTCACCAGGAGGAGAGGGTGGCCTGGTGTAGATGTTCGCTTTTGGTCACTAGGTGCTGAGTCCTGCTTATTAAGGTTAGGGAGATTGCCATGAATAATAGGGCTGCACAAGTTATGCAGGAGAAGCTGTAGCAAGTACACTCATTAGATTTTTGTTATGATACAACTACTCCCCACCCAACCCCCTAGCTTTATGTCCAAAACTAGTTGTGAGTACAGCAGCATAGAGAAGAGTTCTTTTGCTTTATAGACAGGAGAATTTGCAATGGACCTAAGTTTGCAAGCAATGAAGCACCGTAGTAATGAAAAGTACCTTGACCTAAGCCATTTTCAATTCAGAGGTGATTTTTAATGTTGCATGTTAGAAAGGAACTATGGAAGACTGTGACTTTATAGTATTTGTTTCAGTAACCTATGTAGGTGGATTCTTGGATGCTTTTGCACTTTCACAGATCCAGTGTTAGATGGAGCTTTGCAGAATGACTGGGGTGTCTCAAAGATCAGTGGTTTGAGAGGCATTCGGCACCCATGGAAGATATTTGCCAGTATTACAGTTCGAAGCATCTAAATTATTCAGCAGACCTATAAAATCTATTGAAACTCATCAAGCTAAGAGAAGTTTCTGGAGGTATAAAGTGGAAAAAAACATAGATATTCTGCTTTAAGAATGACATTGGGGCTCTCCCCTCGTGAAAAAGGAAGTTTAATATGCATTTTTGCCATATAGACAAATATAAAAACAAACATTCAGACCTATGGTAAGGTTTTCCAGTGAAAGTACAAGAAGTTTTACAATACTCCTTTTTGTTCTGATAATACTAAAGTGAGTATTTGAGTATTTTTAATATCCAGTTAAAAGTATGGCATCTCTTTGGGCTTAGCAGACAGAGAAGCAAGGTTTATATGGAGGAGTAAAGTAATTTATTGGAATAAATTGTATAATTAGATTAGCTTTCAAACAGACAAGTTATTCATCTGGTTGAAATATTTTCAGGTACAGATCCATACTATTATGCAATTATACAATAAATGGTGCCTTCTTTTCTGTGTAACGTTGCAGATCTGCCTGTGGTCAGATTATTTTGAGCCTTTTGAATGCTCCCCCAGTTTTTAGTGAGTTTCAGTGAGAACTGAGAGTTCTTTGCATGTCCTCAAAATGCATATAGCAGAGGAGCAGTTGGAACGAAGAGAGACACTTCAGGGGAGAGAGATAAGATCCACTCTCTGCTTCTGCATGTGCATGCGCGCACACACACACACACACACACATTCATTTCCTTTATGATTATGTATGTGTGTATGTGCGCATGCACATGACAAATCAAGATTTTATGTGGAAATGTGTGAAAAAATGTTGCCTTTCTAATCTTGCAATGAGTTAGACCATATGACTGTGTTAGAGAGTTGGAAAGAACCTCTGGTGCAAATGTCTGAAATCTGATTTCGCTTTCTAGGCTTCTTGGCTGACAGCACGCTATATTTTGGGAATATAAAAGTAAGTATTTAGTAGGAAAGACGTGCTAATGGGATGAGTTCTGGACACTACTGCAGCTGAATTCCTGAAGTGTATGTCTGAGAGCTGAGATTTACAGAAACCCAAGCACAGTGCTCATATGGTTCAAAGTCAGTAGAAGTTACATGAAGAGGGGGGCAAAATCAGCATGCAGCAGGAAATATCGTGCCACAGCTCAGCATCACTAATGGGGCAGGACGTGTTTTGTGATCACTGCTATATGGTTAGCAGGATAAATCACACTTCTGGCTGGTAGAAGGAAACCCTGCTGTCTGCATAGCCCTGGCTTGTGAGGATGGTGTAGCAGCTCTGTCCCCAGTCCCGCGTCTAGCAGTGTGGGCTGTACTAATGCAGTCTCTGTGCCCCTGGCTTTTTCCAACTGCATTTTTCTGGCTTTCACTGCTGGCTTTCACTGAAAATTTGTAAGGTTGGGGTGACTTCCCCACTCCTTCAGAAGTTCGGTGCACCTGGCTGGTGGCCAAGTGAGAGGTGATGCTTACATTTGGAAAACGGCTTAAGAAAGCGGAATTCAAGCAACAGCCAATTTGCAAGAGAAGGGAGGGTGGTAAAACCTCTCATGAAACTCCCAATGGGACCTACTTTTTGACTCTTTTAAGCACTGGTTGTCTTTGGAAAACTGTTACCTAAGTCAATATTAAATTTTTTAGCAGAGGTATTGTTGTTGCAGTGGAAGTCTGAGTAGGAAGACTTAATATCTTGGGTAAGTGCATGTCTGTGAATTCAATTCTAAGAGGTCTAATAAGCTAAAATGAGGTCTGAATTGCACTGAGCAAAAATTTGGACAGTGGTCTTCCAAGTCCTGTTAATCTCCTCAGTAAAAAGGGGAATCTCAGGAAGCTTCATAGAAGTTCACAATAAAACAAAACTGAAGGGAATGTGGTTTTGGCCTCAGGTAGATTAGGAAAACTGTGCAATGTAGAAATGGAGAAAAACTACTTCCTGTTCAGCCTCAGCTTTGATTTTTTTATGTATTGCTCGATTCTCACTCTCTGGCTAGTAGTTCTGTCTTGTTTGATAGAGTATATATCATTATGTCGCTTCTCATGGTAATGTGTATATTCCTTACATTTTAATTATCCATATATATTTTTTATTTCTACCACAAATGTTAATGCCAGTAGTTAATTCACCTCCTTTGGCTTTATCACATACAAAAAAGTCCTAATGCATGTTGTGATCTCTTAGGTGCTAATAATAACAAAATACACCACTTGTGATAAGTCATGTTCTCACTTCATAATTAAATGAAGTGAATCACTGAAGATTTGAAAAAAGTGTTTTAGTACTTTATGCAAATTGAATATTGGTTTGAATACTAATTACGTTGACAAAGTAGCTATAGGATGCAATTTTGCATTTCTTTCAAGGAAAGATCAAGATACTTGATATTGTGTTCTTTGGTGAGGAATGATGCATGAAAAAAATATCGAAGGCACCCAGATACCAAATACCTTTCATTTATAAATTCTTCACTAGTGTGAATGCAGATATTCCAAAAGGATTTCATGAGTATTCTGAAACTTTTAAATGTAAATTATGTCTTGCTCTATTTTCACACTTAAAAAAATGGTAAGTTCTCAGAGTCTCCACAAAATACTATGCTGGAGGGGGTGGGTTTGGGAGAGCACTTAAAGTCAATGCGGTGAGGGGGAAAAAAGATAAAGCTGGAGAAAATTGCTGTTGACTGGAATCAAACTACACTAGTTACTTACAATTGATTGTGTGTTGTTCAACCACAAAGATAAATTAGAACATAGAATACTGCAATAGAAAAGTGGTTTAGATGTCATAGAGACAGTATGACTATTTTTATCTCTCAGTTGTAAACCATAGCTTACAGTGGCTGAAATGACATTGAACTGTTTTTCTCTTTGATGATTTACAGCCTGTGTACTGCATTTGTAGGAGCAGATGTCACGTTTTATGTATTTGAAAGTGTCAGCACTGATGACTTATGTCTGAAGATTCTGTGCATGAATCAATAGAATGTAGTGATTTCCATTTCTTAAAAGAGTTTTTTCCGACATAATAAAAAACACATAGTGAATTTTGGTCATTATAATGCTGCTCTTGAACTCTCATTTTTTTGCCCTGTATTTTGCACTAGCAGTAGATTGTTATTTTGCAAAATCCACTTCTCTTCCCCATAAGCTATGTGAAAGCTGTTTAATTTTGAAGGTGTATAATACAATACATTTTCTTTTCAAGAGTGAATGATCAAAAACTAAGATGAATTGATTAAAGAAATACATCAATGTTGTCTTAATAAGAATGATATCAAGCAAATCTAGACAGATCTCATCCCCCACTCCCAACCTTCTCTAATATTTCAGAATGATTTTGTCTGAAAAAAATGGGCAAAAGTACTTCTCATCCCCTTAAAAAAAAAGTCAAATTTGCATTTAAATGAATAATGTATCAGTCATTAACCCCTGAAAACATGGAGGTTTTATTTTCTTCTTAAAAATAAATAAATAAGTTAGCCTGTGTAAGATTCTGCTTTGTTTGTGTGCAATATGCTGTGTGTGTGTAAAGTCTTGTCCATGGAGTCACACGCTCACAAAAACATATCAGAACATATTAGCTCAAACTAATAATTTTAATTCTATATGTAGAAAATCACCATTATAAATAGGAGTTTGTGCATAAATAACGGATATAAATTATTAGAATGATCTTAATAATTCTGTATTAAAAACAATGCCACATTTGATCTCTGCAGGTGTTGGGTTACACACTGAAATTTTTCCTTGAAGAATTACCTTTAAGAAAATAAAAAGGTTTTGTTTTGTTTTGTTTTTCATCTTTCTAATCCCTCACATTCCATCTGGAAAAAAATATAATCTGAATTTTAACAGAGCCTGGGATTCTCCAGGATCTTCCATTTCTGCAGCAAGTTTCCTTTTTATCTTGTGCCTTCAGTAGTCAAGCATGTGCCTACCAGCAGTGCCTTCCCAGTGCACCTCCTGAGGGAGCATTTTTTAGGGTTCTTCTCCATGGACCCTGGTCTTTGGCCTCAAAGCCATGTCGGGGGAAGGCAGGGCATTGTGCAGCCTTGTGTGGCTCTGTAGACTGTGGGGAACTCCCAGGACCATCCCCTGGAAAAGCAGAAAGGAGGTATTTCATGTCTGGATCCCAGCTGGTGGCTCATACCTCTATTAATTTATCAAAAAGTCATCTTCCATGGTGGAGAGCTGGAGTGTGGAATGAGGTTGTAGTGAGGCAGGGGTTGTTCTCTTCTCCAAAATAACTACTGATAGGGCAGAAGGAAACAGCCTCAAGTTGCACCAGGGCAGGTTCAGGTTAGATGTTAGGAAAAAGCTTTATACTGAAAGAGCGGTGAAGCATTGGAACAGGCTGCCCAGGAAAGTGGTGGAGTCACCATCCCTGGCAGCGTTCAAGAAACGCGTAGACGAGGCGCTTAGGGACATGGTTTAACAGCCCTGGTGGTGAAAGTCTTACAGCTGAACGCGAGGACTCTCCCGAGGGGCCGTTACAAGGGGATGTCACGTGCTAAATGCAGGAGTGTGGTTCCTGCTTCTTGGAGCCGCGTGGCTGCAGAATATTGGTGTCAAGAAATCTGCCTAGCCCTGCAGGAGATGAGGGAAGCTGATAGAGCATTTCCTCACATCTCCCCAACCCTCCGCGCTGCAGCTCGGCGTCACGTTATTATACTGACAGCCTTGCAGAAGCAGGAGTTACGGCAAGGCCACTGAAGCAGCTATGCCACAGTGCCTTTAATAGCAGTGGTAATTATTACCATGGAGCCCCTGTGTTGTGCTAAGTGTTTAACAGGTTCCTGCCCTGAGGAACTAGCAGCCTTCCTGGTGCTCATGACAGACGGGCAAAAATGTGATACGGCTTTACACAGAAAGTGTCAAATCCCTACAAGTGGAACATATAAATTGCTTCCTCTGCTATGCTAGGCATTCCCCACTGCCTACGGTGCCTGTCATTAGCTGGTGCTTGATCCTGGCCCAGCTGCACGTGCCGTACAGCAGGTTCGGCAGGAAGCGCTGGCTGAAGGATTATTTTCCTGATTCCAGACTCGTGTTGCCTGAGTTCAGTGGCATAACACAGCTGCTCTTTACTGAGTTTTAAACTCAACTTCTGCTCAAATAACTACTTCATGACAGTAACATTTGTATCCATGATTTTGTCTTTTCTTAGGGGCTTATTTCTGTGATTATGTGTGGAAAAGCTGAGTGTTTGACTAAGCATAATTTTTTTTTCAGCAAAAAACTTGTCTTTATTAATGAAAAATTTGTGACAAAAACCTGGAAATACCTGGAATACCTGGAAATCCAAATATGGTGCTGTGGTGATCACGGGCAGTTACAATTCATGTACTTGTTTTCCTGTGTGCGTTAAGCATGTAGCTCTGAAGTATGAAGTTAGCATCACATGCTTTTGGTTCTCACCAAACATGCCTCATCCCGGGAGATGTGTTTGACCTAAGAAAGTCAGTTGCCATACAGGAGTTTGGAAACATTTCCATTAATCACTGTAGTGATTTTTCCAATCAGCATTTTTTTTTTCAAGCAGTTGAACTTTTCCAAAAGGAGAGCTAAGGAAAAATGCATATTTGACAATGATTTCTTTTCCCATGAGTATTCTATGACAGGATTTCCCTGAAAAGCAAGCCTTCCAAAGTACTGTGGAAAACAGATCAAGCATAATCTCACTAGATTGAAGCGTAGGATAACTCTGGAGATGTGCAATCTGATTTTTAGCAGAGCAGGGACTAGAACTCAGTGGCGATTAGCCACTTGGGCACACAGTGCTTGCAAAGCTATCATTAATGCAAAAGCATGAGATTTGCTTCAGACTCCCTCCTCCAAATCTTTGTCTTCAGCATTTGGCAGATAATCCTATAAGGCATTACAGTTTATGTTTCATCTCCCTCTATAGGTTGATCTGCACACAAAATAAATAAATAAATAAAATCAAAACTATCACTTTTTTACAGGCTAAATGCTCACTTGCAAGTTACATGCTCACCACTTTATACTGTGGTGAACAAAAAACAGTGATGCTAGACTCAGTCAAGGCAAATTACTGAAAGGACTCCAAGGTAACCATCCTTCTCTCTTTTCTCTTTTTCTCTTTCATCCTTTTCTCTTTTTTTGCCCTGGTTTTATTCAAGGCTTTTCAATGACATTATTCACATGTAATTTAAACAAATGTTGTTAAACGAATTTTGAAACTGGCTATCAGTGATACTCTTTCTGCACTGTCCTGCAAAACATCACCAGCTAATGCATATTTTTTTCTCCATGACAACTTTGGATGGTCTGCCTTGTGGTGAGACTAAACCAATAAATTCATTCACAGCAGTTGCTAAATCTGTTTAGAAATGAGGATCAAAATATTACATGGGTCTCATTTAAAGTAGCTGTAACAGCAGGCTTATGTGTTAAGCTAGGGAAATGCATAGCTCATTCTACATAATTCTAAACAGAATGCAAATGTGTAGCACTGGCAAAAGTACAAAGATTTTGCTGCAAATGAGTTGATGATCAAATGAGCATGCTGAATTTAGCCAAACTGTAATTTGTTCCTCAGGCTCCATGTTGTTTCAGGTCCAGATCAGTGGAAAGTTTTTTCATCAAAAGAACATACTAGGTTTTCAACACTATACTTGTGTTATCTTCTTCTCATTCCACAAATTATTTATTAAAAGCAATATTTTGCACTACTCCAAAAAACAAAACTGCAAAACCCAAACCTATTTTATAGTACATCATCAGGTAATTTCAGTTTAAGTTAAACATGTTTTAAAAGTGATGAGTAAATGAGTAGCATACTTAATTTTTGAAAATGTACTTGTCTCATACAAAGAACTGACTGACAATACTATAATAGCGAACAAAAAAGTAGAAAATAAGAAAATCTATCAAGAGTATCTTCAGATGAAGAAGTTTTTGTCATGGAAGCTAATGTTTCTCATATTTCCTTTGGCATAATTATGTGAAAAGCTTGAAACTTTGTTACTCAGGATTGAATGTACAGTATCAAATATAAAAGCTATTTTATGTTATTGAGTCCAACATATCAAATTTGTGAAATCTTGGGGATGTGAAATGAGCTGATTTACAATGTTCTGTATCTTATTAAATTTATGCATACTATTCTGTTTTTCAGCATGTTTTATTTATACAAGAGACCTACTATCATATTGCTGTTTCAAATCTTAACATGAAAGCCTTTATTTTCATTATTTAAACAAAAATGTATGTAGTATTTTTAAATAAATAAATGTTTCATCCCTAGCACTACTGTGTTTTTGCAATAAATAAGAAAAGATGAAACTGTCCATTTTCATTGCTCAAACTGCGATTTAACAGAAGATATTAAGTGGAAAGCAGGTTTAGGTTTTTAGACATCAGAAAACCTACTTGAATAAATTTGATGTCGAAACAGTCATGTAATTGCATCAGGATACATATTGCCTGGTCTTAATTTTGATAAATGAGATTGTGTAAGGGAAAATCCATGTTTCTTTGACTATATACATATATATGTATATATATATATATATAAAACACTGCAGAGCCATGCAGAGTGGGTGAGAAGATGGACCCTAATTGTGTTGCTTTCAGTTTAGTGTTGCATTAACCACAACTGCAGGATCTGGGGAGTGAAACAGGTGGTGGTGAGGATCGCACATGCACACTGCGCTTTCTTTGCCTGTTTGTTTTCTGGAGGGTCTTACTCTTCTATCAGCTCAAATATGTCTGGTCCCATGGACCAAACACTGCTTAACAGTGTAAGCACATGTGGCAGTTCTCTTCCATCCGTTTGCATGCTTCAGGATACCTTTATATTGGGAAACAATGCATTAGATGGTTGGGAGATCCACTGCAAAAGTACACTTCTGATTTTGGTGAATTAAACACCAAAATATACAAACCCATTGCCAGACCATGGAGAAGAACAGTGAGGATGAAGTAGGAGCTAAGAGGAAGCTCATAATTAATGTATGTTTTCTTGCTTGCTGCTCAAAAGCTTTTGTGGGAATTCCTGATGCTCTTCATGGGATGACTCCAAACACCCTTACTTTTTAAGCTGTTTTGTAGCAGAGTCTTAATCCTATGCTCTTGTGTGCAGCCACTACCAGGAGACTTATTAATGAACTGTATGAGTTTCATGCTACAGTCACAAAAAAGATTTGTATGAGAACAAGCATTTGTTTCAGGAAAAGCTATTCCAGCCCATTATTTATTGAAATTGTTGCAGCTTGTTTGTGTGTAAGGATCTGGGGCTTTGCAACAGAGGAACAAGCAATGTCAAAAATTTGATTCAGGAGTTTTATAACAGGTCTGTAATGCCTACAGTTTGCACTTTAGATCATTGTCTTACCAAATAAACTTTTTTTTTTGAATATTAATGCTGTTTATACCATACATAACATTTTGTTGATGCCTTTGGTAGTCTATGGTGGACAGTCTTAAGAGAGGTGTTACATGTGTTGTGCGAGGAAAGCGAAGTTCCCCTATAGTTGAAAGTGGCAAGGAGTATCAAAGGCAGCAAGAGAAGCTTCTGTCACTGTATTAGCAGTACAAAAAATAAACAAGGAAAATATGGTCTTGTTGCTGAGTGATGTTTTACTGAAAGTGGACACAGATACTCAATATCATGAGTATCATGAGTGTCTCAGATACTCAATGCTGCCTTCCTGAGAGTGTTCACTGGGAATATCATCTAGGTCTTCGTGCCTAAAAACAGTGCTCAGGGAGGAGAACACCTACCAGAGTGGAAGGGAATCAAATCAGGGATCTTGACTTATCCCGTGAGACCAGATGGGGTATATTTGGGGCTGTGGGGAAAGCCTGCTGATGTCATTGTGAGTCCACTCTGTTGGTTTTGAAAGGATTGGGGGATGTCCCTAGAGATTGGAAAAAGGTCAGTGATGAGTCCATCTTTGTACCCTTTGAAATGACAACAATCTGAGGGACTACAGGCTATTTAGAGTCACTTCAGTTCCTGGGAAAGTCATGAATGAGGTCCCCTTGGAATCCATTTCTGCATAAATGAAAGGGAAGGTTATGTCTGTGAATAGCCATCATGGATCTAAAAGGTAAATCATGTCTGTGTCGTATGTGACAGGTGATCACTATATTTTCTACCTTGACTTAAGAAGGTTTTAGACACACAACTTTTTATCCAAGTTGGGACATTGCATCCTAGATTGACTGCTAGGCATGAAAAAAAATGGGTGAATTGTGAGGCTCAAGGTGTAATATTAATGACTCATATTCTACCTTGAAGCTGATCACCAGCAGAAACTGTCTGCTTTCTGAGGCTGACAGAACCAGAGGGCCATCCTAGGACCCATCATATTTAACATCTTTCTCAAATACCTGGAGGAGATGATGGAGGGTATTCTTATCAAGTTTGCAGATGATTCCAAATTGGGAAGGCCAGCTGATACGCTTGAGGGATGGATCTTCATCCAGAGGATTTAGTCAAGCCATAGAAATGGACTAACTGGAACCTCATAAATTCAGCAAGGACAAATGCAAAGTCTGCACCTGAGATGGACTAACTCCTGCACTCATACAGGCTGGGCACTGACTGGCTGCTGAGGAGGACCTAGGGGTCATGGGGAGCATTGGGCTGAGCATAAGCCAGCAAAGCACCGTGACAGTAAGTAGGTCTAATGGCATCCTAGGTTGTATAAGCAGGACTGTAGCCAGTAAATTAAGGGAAGTTATTACTCCTCTTTCCTTGACACTCATTACACCACATCTAGAATAATGTGTCCTGTTTGGGGTCCCCTAGTGAAAAAAAGGAAAGGAGAAAGGAAAGGAGAAAGGAAAGGGGAGGAAAGGAGAAAGGAAAGGAGAAAGGAAAGGAGAAAGGAAAGGAGAAAGGAAAGGAGAAAGGAAAGGAGAAAGGAAAGGAGAAAGGAAAGGAGAAAGGAAAGGANGAAAGGAAAGGAAAGGAAGGGAAAGAAAAGGAAGGAAAGGAAAGGAAAGGAAAGGAAAGGAAAGGGAAAGGAAAGACAAGACATTGATAAACTGGACATGTGTATAGCGTTAACTGTACACCAAACAAGAAGTTGTACTCTGTAACTTCCTCAAGTCCTTTCCAATCCAAATGAGTCTGTGATTCCAGCCTACACAAAGCCTGTACAAGTTCTGTGAGCTCGCCACCAACATTTCATATTGCCAAGATTTCATGGATCTTACATGTTAGCCTCAATAATTAGAATAATTAAATATAGTTTGGAGCATTTCCAAGAGCCTGTGTAGAGATTTGTGAGGCTAGTAACAACAAAATACCATGGATTTAGACATCTCACAGATGTCTTACTTCAAATGAGTAGTCAAGTCAGTAGATTTGCCTATTGCAAAGCGGAAGTTGCTAGCTAAAAGTCCAGGGTTTCCTGGAACATTGTTTTAAGTCATTATTACCAAAAGAAGCTATTTCAGCTTTATTCGGTATATGTAGAAAATAATTGCTGAAGACATTCTTCATATAAAAATTATATCTGTATCAATTATTTATTCAATAATTTAACTCCATATAAGCTAGATTTTTAAAATGTTTTAATTGAGTGTTCATTTTTGCAAATTATTTTCTAACCCATGTATTCATTATAATTGTTAGAGGATGCATTGCAATGAAAAGGATTTAAATATGTAAGAACGATGGCAGAAGGCATATCTGCTTTTCTAAGGATAGAAGATGTCTCATATAAATTAGAATGTATCTTTTTTCTCAGATACATTTTAGCATTCAGATATTAAACTTCCATTAAAATTACATTGGCATGTAGCAATGGCATATAATTTATCTAGGTAAACATAGCATGCATGTCAGGACACCAATTTTAACCTAATAATTCTTCATGCAAAAAGTAAAAAATGAATACTTTGTCAAATATCAAACAGATAAAGGAAAATGGTTTTTCAGATTCAGATATTATGCCTTTCTGCTTGGACCATCTAATTTACAGAGCTTTGTTTAGAAAACAAAATTTGTTATGAGTTTCTCTCTAACCTTGTTTTTACTAGGGGTTTGATGAATCAAATTTACTCTTTGTAGAGTAAAAAGGAAAAGAGATTAGAGACATCCTGAACCATTGATGCTGTCATATCTTATTTGTATTAAGAAAGAATAGTTATTGGGTACAGCCTATAATATTTCAAAGTTCACTTTTCTAGTGCACATTTGGATTCTGAGTTGTGATTTGTGGACTTTGATGTGAACATTTATCTCATGACATATTTCCACAACTGTATTTCTGCAAAATTGCAAACTTTCAATTCTTGAACTTGAGAATATTATAGCATAAAAAGAAGTTAAAAATTATTTCTCCATGCAGACCCTCTAACTGAAATATATTCTTAGGGAAAGAAAATCAATAAATAGTATCTTCAGTGGAAGTCTGCACTGTGTATTTGCAATTTTGAGGAGTGTGGAAGTCCCAGATCATCCAAATCTTAAGTGTAGACATCTCTTAAGACATAAACGTCTTATGAAAAACATAATGCTTCTGCCTATGTCCAAAAGTCCTCCACCTCTATTGGGAAGAAAAAGAAATCCTTTGCTTGTGTCTTAGACTGCAGAGTATTTTCCCTCCCTTGGGAGGGCATGGTAGTTGTGACTGTGGACTCCTGATGGCTTGGCAGACCTTTTCAGGAGGGGGGAACAGGAGCACTTTGAAGTTATCACTGTTCTCCTCCTCCTTTCATTTTCTACCCTAGTGCTGTAGATAGTGAAGTTTTTTAAAAAAAATGCCCTTAAGATGATGAATTTCCATGGGACTGCATACCCTGTATGTTCAGAGCTGACTGGGGAGGGTTTTAAAGCATAAGCTTAAATGGCTATATTACAGTTATGCAGTTCACCTTAAAGTGTTACGCAAAAGAGAATCAGACCCTCCTTTGTCTTTCCTGGAGACGGAGAATGGTCTGTTCAGGTAGTGAGGGTCGTCTCAACTGCTGTCCCGTTTTCCTTAGGCCTCAGTTTGCTACAACTGAGCGGGAACACACAAAAGGAAGTAGTGGAACTGGAAGCTTCATCTGCTCTTAATTACAGATTGGAGTTGTACAGGAGCTGCAGTGCATGTAACAGATACAGGAAGATAATCCAGACTTTAAATTTCCATTCAATCTTAAAATGACTCCTTTAGGCCCAAGCATTGTTGCAAAATAGTATTTAATATTATCCACTGTTCTGGAAGATGTCAGGAGGCTTAGAAGGAGCACTAACTTTACAGCTCTACACTTTTTTGCTCTTTTTTAAAAAAATCTTTTTACTTTCCATTCCATTAGGAACATTGTTATTTCTTTTTTGAATAAAGTTATTTGGAATGATTGTCATTGGTGGTGATGCAGGCGGACAAAAGACAGTTTTCTTTTCATTGACTCTGTTAACCCTACAGGCTCAAAACAGTAGAGATGCTGTTTTGATTGGTAAATTGAGTAAATTTGACATGGGAATGAAAACAGAAACATATATAAAACTAGCTTTTTTTTTAGTGGGCATGTGTATATATATACACACTGGGGTGCATATATGTATTAACTCTTTATAGATTGTATTCTTAAAAACCAAGGGTTTTCTAATTTGTGGCCAGTTCCCTGCTTAACAACATCTGTAATTTTTGAATAGGGCTAATAGTATAAATCTGTGACAGAAATGGATGGTGGTAAAATGCATGATCCTGCCTAAACTTGACAATGTTGAAATCAGTAAGTTGAAGCCAAATGTTATAAACAGAACTCTTGGAAGAGTAAATCTGTCTTGATTTCTTACTTTTTATGAGTTAACAGTTACATCACAAATGTTTTTCTTCATATACTTGTCAGTATAACTTCCTAGTGAATTTAACTTATTTCCCCTTCTCTTCAGTGCTTAACTATAAATTCTCCCTGTCTCCGGTCGTTCAAGTTTAGTTTCTTGTGCTGTTCCTTTTGTCTGAACAGACTGCTTGTACACAGTATAGCAGTGTCTATAAGTTGAATTTTCTTCCCTAGAAAATCTGGCTGATCTCTTTTCCATTCGAGGCCGTATTTAAAGTCCATAGAAGTAAATGTGGGAGTCTTTCCAATCATTTAGCATATGCACAAGATGCAGATATATTTTCTTCTCACTGCTACAGCATTGAACAGATTCATGATCTAAGACTACCCTGGTAGCATTTGGCAGCAGATTTGAACACTTCTTGCTAGAAAAAAAAAGTTAAAATATTTTTGTAGATTGGGTGATCCAGATCTAAGGGGCTTTTGTCTGCAATCATGCCAACAAAGTTATGCTTGACAAAGTTGGAAATGATTTTTCTTCCATTTCAGCCAATGTTACAACTTCAAATGCAAGAGGTAAAGGAGCTCTTGTCAGCTATGATCTGCAAAATAAATTACTGGTAAGTGAAGTGAAGCAGAAAGACTCAGGGGCCATTTTTGAGTCAGCTGTCAAAGGGCATGATGCCAGCTGCTTCACCGGAGCCGTTATTATTCCTTTGTTTGAGAGACAACCCTTGACGTTGTCAAGTCTCTCTGATCTTTGCTCTGTCTTTAGTATTCCTCTTTTTGAGAGTACTGCTTAGCTGTTTCTGATTAAACTTAGGGAACGCGGGACTTACAAGCCCCAAGTTGACCTAAATCCTGTGCTTATGTGAGGACACACTTGAGGTGACACAGGCCTCTTCTTTTAGTTTCCCAAATTACCCATGGTGGTTCATGTGGAATGGCCAGTGACTTCCAGAGTCTCAAAGTGTGGTGCGCTCAGCGACGGGGCCTTGCCTTGTCTTGCCTGGGCAAGCAGCGTGGGACCGTAGAGGGGGGATATCCACAAGAAAATCCCAAGTTGAACCTTTTGTGTGACTTGCTCGTTCTCTGGGTGAGAATGATTCCCTTTTGCTATCTGTTGGACTTCTGCTGCTCTGCCTTTTAAATGACATGTTGCAGTCTCTCAGTGTGTTGTTTTGACTCACAAGTTAAACGTGTGTCTGTCCAGCTTTAATTAACTAACTTTTATTCTCAAACATCAGCTATATACTACATCATACTGTACAGATGTTCCTAAAAATTAACAGAATTGGTAAATATGCCCATATTAGACACTACTAACATGAAGGTAAAAACTGTATTTTTTTTGTTGTTTATTTGGCCTCTTTTTTTTCTGATAACTTGGTCTCACAGTGCTTTAAAAACACATTTAAAAATAATTCTCTTCCTCAGACCACTGAAACCACAGTTGATGTTGTATCATTACATGATTTGCATAATCCATGTTCACACAGTGCAATCAAAAACATGACCAAGAAGAGAATTTCCATATTTTTCACTGACAGTCCAGTAGTAATACTTCTCTCTTTAGAAGGAAGGAGCTGAGGTGCATTTTAAAGCAACCAGAAGCAGATGCATAGCAGTGTAACTCAACAGATGACCAGTACTTCTACTGAAATATTTAAACTATTGATAGATATCTAATGAATTTTCTGTAGAATATTTGCCATTTCCTAATTTATCCTTAAATTTAAAGGGCATTTGTATTTATTATGCAGTATCTAAACTGCATTAGAGCTGATCCATGGCAATAGTCCAAACCAAAATTGACCAGAGCAAAACTATGGCTTTCATACAGTACCTCAGTGAGGAAATATGAAAAAATATTTCCTCCTAGTTGTTTCTAAAAGAGACTTTTTATAGTTCTTGTTACCTACCAGAACCTTGGCTCTTTTTAATGCATTTAAAAAAAATTATATACCTTGTACATCCAAAAATACTCAGCTGTTCACTTCTGCTGCCTTGTGAATAATAAGAGATCCTATTACAGCTGTAATTGTATGGATTATATTTGCATTGTGCAAGTGCACACTGTAGTTTTCATTTTACATTTTGTTACTTAGTGTAGCTAAATGACATATAAATCATATATCTCCACTGTACTTACATTTTTGGGGTGTTTTTCTTTGGGAAGAGTTTTAAAGAAAATTCAAAGCTAATGATGTGTTGTTGTGGGGAACTCTCCTACCACATTGGAAATCTGCTCTTACAATATCAAACATATGGTAACATTGCACCATATGTTGGCTTTTATATTTAGTAAATGCATAAATATGATATAACCTTTATAAATTTTATTTTATTTTATTTTGCTGGATAAGGCTTCATTTTCTAGGGGAACTAAATGCAATCCTACAGAAGTATGTCATCTTACATGGCTGCCTTTCCTCAAAAATCAGTAAAAGTCATTAATACAATGCAAAAGAATATTTTTTTCCTGTAACTTGTGTATGCATACACACCAACTAAGCTTGTGCAGTGATGCATACAAGGAGAAATGCAGCAGAAACTATAACCACTAAAATTTGTGCCTCATATATGTGTCTCTGTATTTATAGAATCTTAATACTGCATGACAGAGATTTACCTAAAGAATACAATAAATGAAAGCTCAGTTTGATGTCTTGTCTCCTGTTTTCTGTATTTTTCTTTTTGAATCTCTGAACTGATTCAGGGATATTAGCATTTTCCTTACTGTGACCCTCACCATTAACTTTTTCCCAATCATGCATTTTGTTTTGGATTTTATTTCTCTTCCCTCTACAGAAGTTATGCAGACCCTCTGGCCATGTCATACTGGCCCATTTTCAGTACTATTTTCAGATCTGACTTTTTTTTTCAGTTTAATCTTCTTTTTACATGTGTTCTTTTGGAAATTAGTTCTAAGGAAATCCAAAACATTATTTATTTGCCCCATAATGAGTAATAAACAGACAAGGCCAAATTTATTAAAAATGATGGTTTAGAGATGTCAAGCAAAATAATCCCCACCATAAAACCACACAATGATCCCTTACTTCCTTTACTAAATTTGTAGAGCAATGCACACAAGGATAAATACTGCAACATATATCACAATTCCTATTGTGCAATTTGAGATCTCCTTTTGACTTTATTCAGCAAATAATAACTAGATTGGAAGAGGAAAAATTCATCTCCTCGCTAACATGCCCTTGTCCAGTATTTCACAGTATTTTGCTAAAAATGACGAGTTGAACTCTCTTCTACCTAATGTGTACTTATTACTCGCCGTTTTTCCTGAAACAAGTATGAAATATAACAATACATTGCTGGAAAACACAGGATTGAAAGGGGAGTGGAATGACCAAAACACACATGTTTTTTGGAAACCTTTAGATTTGCACAGTGGTTCAAGAGGTAGCAAATAAACTGCCAAACATTTACATTTGAGTGCAGTACTTTCTCATAATTAAGCTAGGAAATTTTATAATAGCTTACAGCTCAGTAACTGTAAGGTTGATCTTTAAATAGTCATTTCTTGCATGCTTGGTATGAAATCATATAATATCCAAATGAGTTTTCTTTATGAAGAACATCTTGCAATATTTTCTTTGACGTTTTCATAAAAGTATTATTTTCTCACTTAACTAGTTTTGCATGTTTTGGGGAGGAACCAAGAACAAACAGTTCTCTGGAGTCACTCTGCTTTCCAAGGAGGATCCTTTCTTTCTTCATGTCTTTCTGTGTGCTTTGAGGACCCTGAATGTGAGCTGGCACAGACAAATAGAAGGATGAGTGATGCACTAACTTTGGGTAAGCCTGTAGGGCTGTCAACGTGTATCTGTTTCACACGTGCAATTTGTGCATTCAGCAGGTCACCCTTGCAGAACGTGATCCTGAAAAGGTAGCAATTGGGGGTGGGCTTCATTTTTTTTTTCTTTCCACTAGCAAAGATGGAAAATGGATGAGCTCCATGAGATAGTCTTGATTTTTTAAATATATGTTTTCAAATCAGGGAGCGCTGACAGTCAGTAGATCTGCTGTGTTTGCTATGTTAATTCTCAACTATAGGCACAGAGTAGTTGTAGGCAGCAATGGTTGCTGTTCAGCCATGTTACTTCGTTGTAACGATCTGAGAGATTGAAATAATTTTATTTCTTGGATCAGGTGATACAGTTTTGATGTAACTCTTGCCTGTCACATTTTGGTTTACTTTCACTCCTTGAATCAACTGTTTTTATACACCTTCAGTGAGGCACATCCACTAGCTGGAGCATCAGAGATGGATAGCCTGAGGTTGTCCTGCAGGTTTTCATTTTATCATTGTGCAGGCACAGCGAGGCATGCCAGGTACAAGCCGTGTAAGCAGCATTCCAGCTTCTCCATCATACAGTAAGCTCCTGTCAGCAAACAGATCCTGTGCAGTGATACACTGCTTAAATTTGACAAAGACCATGGATGCTGTAAGTCATGTTGTTTTCATTGATTACAGCCAACCAGTGCATTAACCCTCCTTAAGGCTCCTAAAATCACTTTCATAAATGTTAGTAGAACAAGAAACTGTTCAGTGAAGCTTTTTATGGATTAATTCTTTGTTTGGGGATGAAATATTTTCACACATAAAGATATTAAAGTGATGCTTAAATTATACTTTTTTTTTTCTTCCTGCACTGTGCATTTGTTTACTATAACCCCTTGAAGGTTAATTTTCATTTACATTTTACAGGGAAATTCTGACAAACAGCTTTGAAATGCATGTCTTGTGTTATGCCAGCTGTATTAATTAAAACAGTGTTCTGGATAGGGTGAATTTTCTGACTAGAAAAGAGAGATCCAAGTTTGAAGTGTAAAGTGACTTACAATTGCTTTAGACTTATCATTGCAAAGGAAGTCTATGGAAAGTTATTTGCACTTGAGGGATTTTTGAAACTTTGTTCACTTTTAATCGGAATCTTCTGATTAGCTTTTTTGCTTTTGTAGTTGGACTTCTGTGCTTTACAGTACTGTGAGGGTATTTTTTTTTTCTTTTCCCTTGAAAAATGAGACTCCCTTTCTGCTTGAGGAAGTGATTTACTCTGTTTTTGAGCTTCAGGGCCAGTGCCTAATTTTCTTTTTATCGCATTCTTAGTTCTATAGTAAGCAATTTCCTTTGGCTTCACTGAACAGAAATTCTTTGGATATCATAATTATAAACTATACATTATTACTTCCTACATTTATTTTTAGAGAGAGAGATTACAGCATGTAGTTTCAGACTGTTTTTATTTTATTGTCTGTGAGTTTATTAATGTTTGTATATGTAGAGACTTCAGCTGATAGACCATCAACTAAAAGAAGACCAAACATTATATCTATTGTGGAATTCAAAAGCATAGCATGAAGCTGCCAAAGTAAAATTGCCAGTGTGCCTTAATCACACTTTTATCACCTCATACCTCACTCTAAGAAACATATTTTTGGCCAAGTTTTGTATCAAACAGATCAAGAGATCTCATAGCTTTGCAAACCCTCATAAGTTTGGTACAGATTATCTTGGAGTTATTCAGAATTTGATGCTGCAGTGCCATCAGCTTTATCCATTATATCTGCTATAACAGGGGGACTGCTTCCCTGGTGAAGTCCTGCGTGGTCAGGTTTGCCCCTTGGAGCTGCAGACAGTGCTAGGCGCACATCTGCATCCTTCCCCTCCAGTCCAGCCCATTCTGCATCACCTCCTGCTGCGGGCAAAAGTGTCACATGAACCAGAGTTTCCTTCCCTTGGGGAACCCCTTAGTGCAGCAGGCAAAGCAGCCCCTGCACATTTTCAATGGCTACCCTGCTCTCACATCAAAGCAGAGAAAGGTGTTTTGCTGGCACCCTGGCGATGCCTCGGCGATGCCCTGTCACCTCCTCAGAATGGGGAGCAGAGGGAAGTGGTGCACACTTCGCGCTGCTTTTTCCCACTTCCCATTCCCTTTGTGGTGTACAATGGTCAGAATGCATCTTTAGGCATCTTAAATTTGTCCTAATATCCCCTATAGTTAGTGCGAAGAAAGAAACAGGCCATAGAAGCAGTTCAGCTGACCTGTCATGGAGACTGGCTTCCACTGCCGGATATCCTGCCTTGATACCTGTCCTCCCTCTCTTGCAACCTGTTGTTTTGCTACCCAGGCAAGCTGCAATCTTCCCCACCTGCTTCTGCTTCTCCTTATCCATATTGCACTCCCTTCTTTCTCTGTGTGTTGTGCTTGCAGCTCTCCTCTGCTAGTTTGATGAACCTTGCCATAAATATGACAGGGGATTTAGGAAGTTGGTCCGGTGACTCTCTGGGTCTGAGGAGCAGTTTCCCCTGGAAGTGTCAGGAGAACATTACTCTTCTGATGATGCATTTCTTTGGACAAGGCACAGAAGTGGATTTTCAAAGGTACTCAAAAGAGTTATGCTTGTTATACTGCCATTTAAATGCATGGAGGAGATAGAGGTGTGGGAAGGAAGGACTGTTCCCTGCAGTGAGAGCAGTGAGTGAAATGAGAAGTCTAGATATTGCACTTTTTGCATAACTGAGGTATGATCATGCAGCAGAGGCACTACAAACCTCTTTGGTTCATCCAAATTATTTGTCCATCTGACAAAGATATTTTTAAATTCCTGTCTTTTATATTGCACTGAGTATCAAGATATTGATGAACAGTGTCCCTTTTCCACTATGGAAGTGGCTGTGTTTTACTGGTAGCTCTGTATTTCCCTTACTGAAGTGTGTATTTCACTATGAGGGCCAAGTGTTCTGCTGCAAAATCCCTTCAAAGTGGCTACTGGAGTCAAAGGGTTTTGAACACACAAATTAAGGGCAGAATTTGGGTCAATATTTGCAAAGCATTTTGGAGTACTTGGGCATCATATTAGGTGAGTATTGTTTTCAGTCTGAGTTAAATCCCAAAATCTGTACTTGAAATGTTTATAATTTCTCAGTTGAAATAGATACATGCATGTGAATAGATTTCATTTGCACTGGGCTTGCTTGCTTATTGGTGACCCTATGCAAAATTAAGATGTTCTGTCTTTTGTTTAGCTGAGCAAAAATTAGCAATGACTCCTCCCTCCTCCCTCCTCCCTCCTCCATGTATCCTTGTTTCCATGTTGAAAAGTTCCCCTAAAAAGGAAATCAAATTTGAGTTTGTTCACAGTTAGTCAAGAAGGAACAAAATTGTTGTTGCATAAGCCAGATGTAAACTTTCATCCTTTCCAGGCACCAGTGCATCTCAGCAGTCAGACCTAATTACCAGAGTGATGTCCAGCAGTGGCAATACACACTGGGGATGGCAGTGTTTGTGTAGGTACAACTTGCCTATTAGATAGATGAAGTTGATGCTGTCTACAGCAGAAGTGGAATATGTTGTTAAAGAGGAAAGGTATAAACCTGTGTTCACTTAATGGAAAAAAAAGGCCAACCTATTCTAAACAGTGCTGTAGCTACCTCACCTTCTTTCTCTAAGGTATCATAGTTCTCAGAATTTGGCTCAGGCTGGTGAGTTAAAGGGATCTGCTAAGTCCACAAACACACATGAAAACCACACAAACCTTTCTCTTTTCCACTCTTGGCCTATCTTTACATATCTCTCCTTTTCACACTGTCTGCAGTGAGTATATCATTTATCGGTTAATAAGTTGTCTGACAAGATAGCCACTTTGTACCTAATTGTTCAGTTTATTTATGTATTATTGATGAGCCCAGGCTTGAACTCTGCTTTCCTTAGAGGCTGCTTGATAAATCTGTTGGCTAATCCTGTCTAAGACACTGAATTACCTGCTGTAGCATAGTACATGACACTGCTTTGACTTTGTATTCTTAAAGGGAGCTCCTTATACATTTCTACCGAGATGTGTTTAACAGTAAGAAATAAAATCAGATGCGTAATTCACATTGCTCTCTGTGTTAACAAAAGATCTTCAGTGATGCACTGTAATGCATAAAATTCTGGTTCAGGTTTTAAATCAATGTTCTGACTATTTTGGCTTGTAAGGGCTCACATAGCTAAAAGAACTTCTGAACTGCAAAATCTTTATTATGAATAAAACTATTAGACATGTCAAAACACTTATGTCGTGTATTACTAATATGATCTGAAAATATTGGAAAATTAATCACGTTATATTTTCCAAGGCAGTAGTTACTATTTCAAATGAGTGAATAAAACACCAAATTAATTTTCTATCAAAACAGGAATCTAATCATAGCATATTTTTTTACTCTGTTATTATTTCTGAACTTTGACTTGTAGGTGCTGACATAAAGGAAAGTTGTGAGTATTAAAAGAACTGCAGAGCGCAGGAGGAAACAGTGATACTGTATGACTAGCTATTTATGAATTCAGCTATGAAGACCTGAACCCTTGCAAAACCCTGGAGCCTCTTAATACTGCTCTTAGAAGAATATTACCAAACAAATTGTTGCTGAAACCAAAAGAGACTACATGCTGAATGCATAAGCCCTTTAAAGGCTTCTCTAAAGTGAAGAAAAAAGAAAAAAAAGTGGGCGGCTAGAAACTGTACCTAAATGGAGCTTAGTTTCCTAGACCTGATTCCTGGAGGTTTTACTCAAGTTGGTCTTGTAATCAATTGAATTATGCCAACATAAACCTTGACCAGTGCCCTGGTACAGGCCTCAGTGGTAAAAAGGTATTTCATTCTGAATTGCATTCTAATGAAGGAGATTTTATTCCATCTGCAAATACATGGTTATTTCAAGTAGTGTTTTGTGTGCTTTTTAACATGGGAGGGAAGGAGCTAACTGTGATTTTTGGATAATGTTTATGCAGCTGTTGTGATTTTGCTGCATATTGGCAAATTGGAGAATGATTTGCCCATTTGATTTTTTCTGCTTAGCTTTTATTGACCAAATAAAATAAAAGAATTTATGACAAGAATTAAAGTATTCTAGATTTGGAAAGTTTAGTTTGGAACTATATTTGGCTGTGAGATGAAAATGTATTGTGAATATATGCAGTAGAGACATAATTTTAGGTATGACCATTGACGTCATACCTAAAACTTCATGTTCATGCACTTCAGTGGACTCTTGCATAACTTTAAAATTCTTCATATGTATTTCAGTCTTCCAGAGCAGTACAAAGAACATTTTAAGCCCAAAATTATTCAAGCCACTTATTTCAGGTTTAATGCACACTCATTAAATGCTTTTAGGAAGATTATGATACTTTTTGTAGCAGATTTTATCAAATCAGGAGGATAATGTATTAATAATGCAGTGACTTATATGAAGAGGTAAGAGAATATAATATGAGCACTAAAACAATAAGGCATATTTTCTGTGACTTTAACATGGTAGAATACTTCCATTGATGAATAAAATGCAGAGAGTCTGACTAGGCTGTGAGATTGCTAAGATTAATAACAATTATGGTACAATTGGATAAAAGGATCAGTGGTTTATAGTGGTTTATATAACAGTTGTTACAACAGAAGTTGTTATAATTATGGCAAGGTTAGCAAATACTAAGTGTTGTTTCTTTAGTGCTCTGAACATGCACTGTGTGAATTGGAGGATCATCCTCTTAAAAAGCAGCACTTCCGTATTTTAAGGCATTTGTTGTTACACTAGTGTCAAGATCTAGTTCTTGGTAGTTTAATGCCAGATCCTCCCTTTAACTGAGCAGAGGGAGATTGAGCATTTGGTTTATCATAGTCCTTGAAGCATGGATTACCTGTAGATAATGTACCTGCACACACCTGCACGTGCCGAATGGCCATGGATGAATGCATGGATCATGCTGTAGCTCCAGTCTGGACTGTCAGCAAGGAACCCGTGCTGGAGCTTATTTGGTGATAAGTAGATAAAAAGAAGTACTCTTTTTCTTGCGTGCACCATCCTTTCCGGTGTAACAGAGCTCAGCTTGTTCTGCTGCATTCTGGAAATGCTGGAAAACCTGAACTGACATAGTCCTGTTACTTTTCATTCAACAAAAGCATAATTACCAATTTTTTGAGTTCTTCCATAGGAAAAGCATCTCAGGGACAAGATGTGATTTCTGTTCAATACTGGAAAATCTGATAACGAAAAGTAATAGCCTGGGAGTTAGAGCATTCAGTTCAATGAGAGAGAGAGATAAATCCAAGTCTATGCCATGAAGTATTTTTAGAAAGTGAAACTGCCACAAGAAGATACTGGAAGAATATCCTTTAGTCAGTGGTTATGAGGCTCAATTGGTACCTTAGGTGTATGTGAGAATAGTAGGATAGGAGTGAACCAGAGTTATCTACTGTGCACTTTGTTTACCAAGTTGTTCTGAAGAGTCTTTTCCATTTTTTCACCTAAACTCTTTTTAGATGAAAAAATAAAGGGGCTATAATTCTTGAAAGCTTTTGCTGATTTAAAAACCAAACAGTTCTGACTTGGGTTGAAACCCTTAGAGCTTAGACCTTCAGCATTTTGCCATAGTTCCTGTTACCTGCCCGTAGTAGCAACTTCCCATGCTGCTGCTGTATAGGTCAGGAGAAGCTTTCAGAGGTTTCATTTATTCAGAGCTAGGAAAAATACAAAGCATGTTTTACAAGTAATGTATGTAGGGAAAAAGAACCTGACGCATTCCCAGGCTAGTTAACTCTGCTGAATAGAAATATCAGGGAACAGAGGCCAAATGTGTGAGAAGACACATTTGTCCACAGCTAGCTACGGCGGTACATTCATTTTGGATAGCACATGAGATGGTGAAAAGGACATCAATAAAGCTGAACATATCCACATGATTACAAATGAGGAAATGTTTGGAGAAAAACAAGTTGTCAGGGAAGGTTAAAGGAATTTAAGATAGGCCACTTGAAGAAGAGGATAGGATATCTGTCTTTAAGTGTGTTCAGGAGTGTTATTAAAAGCTCAGAGCCATTAGTCTCTGTAGACTAGACGGACTGAAAAAGGTCTTAAGATAAAACAGTAAAGCTGATGAACAGTTTGAACTGAAAGGGGAAAATGTGTGGAAACACCATTGCTGGAGTTGTATACGGGGTAGGACTCGACAATAAGCCTTCAAGGCTGCTTTGTGCAAACTATTCTGCTATTATCCAGGGAATGGAAGTGACTGTCCAGGGAGCTTCCAGCTCCTGCAAATGTCTCTTCCTGATATGCACAACCTCTTGGAAAGGCACCAGGCACAGTGCTGATACTGCCTGATTTTAGTAACTTCTGCTATCTAACTTGCTGTGAGGAATTCAGAACACTAATAGATTCAGAGTTTTCTGATCAGGAAAAATAGCAGCCAGCACTGGGGGGAGTACTGTTCTTTTCTTTTTTTTTTTAATGGGAGAGAGAAGGAGATCGAATACTTGTCATATTTAAAGGATTTTTGTAAGAAAGAGACTGAGGTACAACCATCACTTAATATTTTATTTCTTTTTACCTTCAAAACTAAGAAAGACAGAAGTATATTTACATGCAGATATGCCTTCCTCTGTGTTAAAAGAAAATATATCAAATATATAAATGAAATTCTATGAAAATGACTGTGAAAATGAAAAATGACTATGAGTGCCACTTCACAAATAGAAACAAAAGATAGAAACTGCCATGGAGTAACTTAGTCATCGAATCAACTGTAGTCTTGAAGGTCAAATTTTATCTGAGGTGTAGAGAGCCAATTTGGAATTTTTTGAGAACTAATAAGTGTTTCATTACATTGAGAGCACATCTTAATTAAAGTCAATAAGATGAAAAAGGTGATTGCAAGAAAGTAAAACAAACCACTCTTTTTCTTCTGCTGCTTTTGAGTATTATTTTGAATATTTCTAACTACTTCTGCTCCTTGGATGACATATTTTAAAATAGAATACTCCAGACTGTCAGCATATCTCAGTGTGACCCATATGCCCTACTAGTGAAGAAATAAGTCAAAAGTGCATGTCTTGCCCAGCTTTTGAATCCTTATTGAAGCTGTAAGCATCATAACTAGTGTTGTTTCACATTCACTTTTTGAACATGCATGGGGCTTAGTCTTGTTTGATGCAGAAATGACAGTTAAGATGTATGACATGCATTAAAGTAATCATGTTGAAACTAGGTGAGCTTCTCATGTGCCCAAGTAATTTAGAGTAGAAGTAGGGTTGTCCACACGGATGCTATTGTGACAGTTTTGGTAAACTGGGATTGTCCATGAGCCCTAAAACACCTTTGTCATTTGAGAGATGTCAGTGTATCACTATGTTATTGCAATTATGAGATTTTGTTATAACCCTTTTCATATCTGAACTGGTTGCACTCAACAGGATATCAGACTTTGCTAAATAATTTGGTTTACCAGAAATTTAAGGTGATTTGTCCTGTTTAAATTTAGCACATGGTTGTTGACCCATTTTGTGGTTTCTGTAAATTTCAGAACTCTTGGGCCCTATCTCAACAGAGATTTGAATGAGTGCTTGGTGTTGAACCATTGACCCCATAATCCTACCTGCTTCAGTAGGTTAATTCTAATGCTTAGAATCAGGCATGTGCTTAAGTGACCAAGCACACATCAAGCTGGACTAGAACACATAAGTTCTTACATCATCTTCTTGAACTTTCAGCATTAAAATTCTGACTGTGCCATGATTTTTTTCCTAACACTTCTAAGCAAGAGGCATAGAATTATGAGGGCAAGATCTTCTAGTCACCTGGTGACTGTTCAATTTACTTTTCAAGGCTCAATTTACTTTTCAAGACTACTTTTCAAGGCCACAGGATTTTCAGAGTAGTGGTGGTGGTTTGCAGTTCTCCTTGTGATAGATATATATTTATGCATGTGTGTGTGTGTACATATATATATATGTATATACTGTGTATATATATACTATGTATACCCCATTTGTTCTATAAGTTTCATAGTGGGTCAAATTCTATGCATGGGTCTTTGCATCCTGCTCCCACTGTAGCCATGCAAGGGAGCGATTTTGTGCTATTTGTGCAAACCTCATTCCCCGAGGTCTGCAAAGCCTCTCTACTGCGCTGCAACACAAGGGCTCTGCATGGGGATGCACAAAATGTGCTTTTTCTTTTGTCATTTGCCTGCTCTCTGTAGATTCTTTTTATTAAGCTTTTCTGTGATTTTTTTCATGTAATCTCCCATTTAAATGAACACTGACTAAAAATCACTGAATCTAAAAGTAGGAGGGGGCCTCAGTACCCTGTGATTCTTCCTGATCCAGTTCCCATTCAAGTGGCAGTACCAAAGCTCACTGGGCCCTCCATGATGTAGGATCAGACTTAGTCGTGAACGCACCCGACCAGGTGTGCTGAAGTTGGAAAATATTACAAGTAGACCAGATTAAACACGTTTTCTCGGCTACTGTGGGCAGAAAAAGGAAGGCCTGGTCTTTAGCTGTTCAAACCTTTCCACCTTACCACCCTCTTTTCCCAGTGGGTGGCTACATCTATAATGTAGCGTGGATTGAGTAAAATAATAACAAAAGCATTGACCACTTTGATCTCAGTATGTTTATTTAATGAGTGCTCAGTATGCAAGAGAGAGTTTAGCGCCGGAGTCCGGGGTGTTATTTTTTTTAATTTCCTTTAACACTCGAGGTTAAAAGGAGCGGGAGCCCAGCCGCGGGAGTTCAGAGTGCGCCTCGGCGCGCTCGCTCTGTGCCATTCACACGCGCACAAAGGACACTGACACGGTCCCTGTGCTCCCCTGGGCGGTCTTTGATGGTGTGTGCCCTGCGTGGACGCTGCCCCGCGTCTCGCCGTGTGCCGCGCTCCGCTCAGCGCAGGCCGAGCTCAGCGAGCAGCGAGGCGCGGGCGCGCGCCAGCTCCGCGCGGGAGGCCAAGCGCCCCCCTTCACCGCCCCGGCGCTTCCACATTAACCTCAATTAAGCGCCGCGAGGGGGGAGAAATAAAAACGCGCTAGTGCCATCACTCAGGTTTTAACTACCAGTGTGTATTTAGATAGTCAGCAGGTCGGCCACCTACTATGGGTTATCTGTGGGAAATGAGACAAAAAAACGGTGTAATTGTGGGAGAATCAAGCTGAGTGTTTTCAAAATGCGCGTGCTCTGAAAGCCAGGCTACAGAGAAGGCCCAGCACAGTGCTAGTCCATACCTGCCCTGCATGCACATATGAAGCTCTGTGTATGTTGTAGGAGTCCTGTGTGGCCTACGGGTATCAGAGTCCCCTGCGGGCAGCGGGCAGAGCCTCAATGCCGTTTCAGGTGCTGCCTGGCACAGTTTCTCTGAGAAGCAGCATCCTTAGTCCGGACACTTATGGTGCAGCCTCCCACTCGGCTCCTCTGTGGCTCCCAGTCTCAAAGCCACCGAGGTGCCAGGAACACAGAGCACCCCTTTTCATTTTAATTCTCTAGCATTCGGCCTAAGCTGGGCCTCTGAGTCACCCGTTGGGTCTCTCGAGGAAGGCAGACAATTCTGGCGGCTCACGTGTTAGCTACCAAGTGCCTGTCCCCTTTTGCAGCGGTAGGAGGAGCCCAGGTAGCAACGTGCCCAACCCATGGATCACCATACTTGGATCAAAAAAATCATACAACATGCTCCTAGTTTAGGCTTTTTGGACGATGTACAAGCAAATGAAAAGACAGATTCCATAAAGGTTTTCCCTCGTGTTTTATCCTTGATAACTTTAAAATGAGTAATGGTAATAATCTTGAGAGACACCAGCTCCTTTCTAACGCTTGACGTGTCACCCTTGCTGTGAGCTGGAGAGCCCTGAGCGCTGCAGGCGGGACAGGGCTGCTCCAAGCCCTGCTAATGTGCAGCAATCCCCTTCCTCGGTCCATGGAAGGGAACCTCAGTTTTTGGAAAGCCGTTCTCTTCCTTTTTGCCATGTGCTCCATTCAGGCATTTCTACCCAACCTCACCAGCTTCCCCTACTTCTCTCTTTTGCAAAACAGTCCTGGAAGGAGGGAGGGAGGGTGGCAGAACAGGCACGATCGAAGTCGATAGGACTGAATTGTTTTTTGACAATTTTCCTGTGATCGTCCTCCGGCAAGGTGTCAAGCCCTTTCGTGGGAAGGATGCCTGCCTCGAATGCATTACAAGAACCTGTCGTGGGCAAATTTAAGCCCGCGCTCAGCACAGAATACAAAATGGAGTTCAGGAGACAAAATGGAGCTGCAATTGAATACAGACCTACCACTCTGCCACTCTGCCCCATCTGCCTTGGAAATCCCTTTTTTTTTTCCAGTTGAAAACTGTATTCAAGAGAGGTTTTTTCCGTTGTGTAATACTGTTTACAGAACATCTCTGTTTTTATCTTTAACAGTTGCCATAACAAGATCAACTGTTTCTTTAGCCTGGCCATTTGATGATTTATGTCATATCCCATCATTATTTTAGTCTCATTTCAGCAGCTCTGAGTAAAATAAAACATCAGTCTGTTTGTCATCAAGTAACCTGAAACAATGTCCACTCCTGGCATTTGGTTTAATGTAAACAAAATTACCTAGTTTTAATGCTTTTTAGGATTAGTGGCTTTTAGATAATGTAAGTTACAAATAATATCTATAAGCTGCAAGCGCTAAGATGATGCATAAATCACTAGAAATAAGTAATCTTTTTATACAACATTATTTCATTTTCTTAAAATAAAACAATGAAATGTACTGGAGCTGTGTCAAAGCAAGGTAAACCAGTTAAAGTTTAGATTTAAATCTAACTTCAAGTTCTAATCTAAGGATGGAGAAATCTGTATTTGGATTATGTGATTAACAACGCAGGGCTTGAAGGTCTGCAACATACTTTGAAGAAATTGAGATGATGGGTCTGAATGCTTTTACTCAACAGCTGAACCTACTAAATGCAGCAGCACTCAACAATTTGATGATCTCCCCCCCTTGCTTTTTCTCCTTTAATCCCTCTCCATTTCAGGACATCTTTGCTGAGATACAGTTGTTCACAAAACGGTGTCCCAAGTTGCACCCTGCCCCAAACCTGTTCTGGATTCAAAAACCATTGCTGTAGTGTATATCATGCTACTCTCCCTGCACAACTCTTGGCCAAGATGTAGATCATATTGTGCTGCTTTTCATCATGGACTAGGAACAGTTGAGGTCAGTGTCAGCTCAAGGATCATTGTGCTTGGTTCTTTTTTTCTGCTTAGCAAATGTAACTATGCCTGCAAAATTTAGGGCCCATGTATGTATACAAAGAGAGGACAAACATGCAGCCCCCTCAGAAGATGAAAACTGTGGATTAAAAAGAAAAAGAAAACGTGGGGAAAAAAAAGCCCTCTTGCTTCTCTCAATAATAGCAAAGAAGCATGGGATAGCGAGGAATCTGAGCCAGAGATAAGCAGACGGGTGAAAATTCATTCTCACTGTAATCCAGATAGTACAGGTGACCCTAGCAATGAAGACAGAGTGGCTTGGTGCAGAGAAAGGTAGCTCATTGTGGGGGCATGATACATAGCTGAATCTATGCATCTTTATGGCAATTGCCATCTGAACTAGCTACATAGCTAACACAGCTATGCCTGTACATTTACAATCACATTATACATACATACAACAGTACGCATACAGCTATCATTTCCAGTTATCCCCTTTAGCTTTCAACTTTTTTCCATTTTTTTTCTGCCCTGCTGCATCTTTCTTTTTGTCTCTCAAAACCTCCTATGTATAGGCTATAATGAAACTTCCTTGAGCCAGTGTCACCACAGAAAATATTGCTCTGTATTGTGTCTGTGCAGCCCTATTAAGGTGACACAGTCCATGTACGTTTTTTTCTCATCATAAAACTGACATTTTCATATATATAAAAAATACAAAGAATGAATAAGAAATATATAGTGCTTGTAAACTTTGCTTCTTCATAATTATCATTATAAATGCTGGCAGAGTTGGCTGCAGTCTAAGTAAGAAAGTGAAAACAGGCTTCCTAAGCATAAGTACATCATATTACTCAGATGTCATGCTGCACTACTGGGTGACAAAAACAAACTTCAGATCTTTTAGCAGACTCATGCTGATTAAACAGCTGTACCAGCCTGGATATTTTCAGAACTCTGTTGCAGCTCCTGGATCAATAACAGTCAGGCAGTGTGTTTATGTAACCATCATATTCCTAACTTATATAAGTAATTATAATTTCTATTTTATAACAAAACTTAGATATTTTGTGCATGTGGTTTGCTGAAAGATATAACTTGTCTGAAAAGGGTTACCCCACAATGGAAATTCTAATCAGCCATGCCATGATGTTGCCTATATGTTTTATTTATAATAATCATTTAAATAATGTAATGCAGCTCTGAATATATATTAAAAACAGCTCCCTGTTACATATCTTTTCATATTAGAATGCAGTCATATTCTTAGTTTCCTCTAACCCAAACTTCTCATGCAGTTACACTTTAATACGAAAAGAAATGTTGTCAAGAGTAGTTATTATCACACATCAGAATATTGTATTAGCATTCACTTTTAATAGATTAAAATGAAAGATTTTGAAATCTGCCCTTAATGATACTGAAGGATTTTGGAGACACATTTGGAAAGCCTTAGATGAAATGTCATATGATATATATGCATCATATATAGATCCATAAAAGCCAGTTCAGTTAACTGCCTTCTTCTGTGTTTCATCTGTTCTGTTTGGATGAATCACCCACAGCTTGCATGATGCTTGTGCATCTTCACAGTTTGTTTGCTTGCAGTCAAGCACAGTAATTGTCAGGGAAGTTCAGGAACTGTAAGGTTCTTGCAGATCTAGGATGGTAAGTAATATGAGACAGTTTTGGAGGAGTAGAGTCTAACCTGGAAGAAAAATCTTATGGTTGGAAGGGTCTTAGGGGTCATATCTGCTGTCTGTTGACTCACTGTCTGACCTTGGATAAATTGCTTGGACAGGTAGCTGACTGTGTAAGTCAGCTTACTCATCAAGCTACATTCCAGTTGGCTATTCTAGAGGAAAGCTGTTGAGAGATGTTATACCGCAAAGCATGCATGTTACAAAGTAGTATATAAAAAGGTGAAATGATTTGACACCAGCGAGAACATTGATTTCTTGAGGTTAGGTGTTTGTTTTGCAAGCTACTACTACACACAGGAAAAGGAGGTCATAAAAGCTCCTTGCATGTGGACTTTTGAGCTGGTCAGATTGTCGGCATTTTCTGTTTACTGCGTCAATGTGAGATAGTTGTTTTTGGTGGGACATGGCTATAAGGCACTGTGTCAGTGTTTCTGAACCGCTTTTTTGCTTTTTTGAAGGTTTACGTACTGTTTTGGGAGAGTGTTTACATACTCTTTTTTGGCATTCAGGTTTGTAGTTGTTTCCTGTCTCTTATGTCCTAGGGACACCTGTATACTGACCTGCAGTAAACTGGAGGCAGATAATTTACAAATGTAGTACAAATAATAACATAACACTGTTAACATTGCCTAATATGTTGCAGTCTGCATCCTGTGCGTAGAAGGACTACAAAAACTGCACAGACCATCCAGTCATATTGAACTATACAATAGATTACACCTACTTATAGCAAGGAGTGAGTGAAAATACTGCAGTGACTAAACTCCGTGTTTGAATATTGCAGAAATCAAGCAATAAATCAGGAGTTACTGGTTATTTATAGATATTCACTGAGTTCACTGAGATTTACAATAAATTTTTTGAGCATTGATCTTAACAGATTCCTCTAAAATTTTGCAGAAGGTCATTTCTTTTTTAAGACCAAGAAGACCAGGATGTTTGACTTTAGATGTAGCTTTTGTTTTTAGGTTTCAGTGATGTATACTTTCCCTTAAGCCCTCAGACGACAGTACAACAGAATAATTGCAAAATTAAATGGAGAGCCACAAGTAAAACACCAGAAAGGCTGAGATCCAAAATCATATCAATGTCTGAGGCACCATTAGGAGAAAGAAGTGATTGGGCAGGAAGATGATTCAAGAAGACTTCCAAGATCCATGGAAATATGTCCTTTAAGTAATGCTTTTCTGAATGCAGGTTTGGTGATTGAGACAACTGTAAGCTTGGGAGCAAGGACAGATAACCAAACATCCAAAAGAGAATTACCATAAAGATTATCATTAAGATTCTTTTCTCAAGCCACAGTGTAAGGGTTATAGGAAGGCAAGGAGATACGAGTTGTAACAGACTTGGTAATGTAATTCAGTAAATATATGAGTTCAAGAGGGAAATTCAGAACGGTTGGCATCCTGCTATCAGACATCCTTCCTGGGTATAAGTACCACGCACAGTGATCAAGATAGTTTTCAGCCTTCTCTATAACAAGCTGAATAAGTTGAACTCCTGTAGGCCTTACACTGGGTGTAACATTGGTTTCCAAGCGTAGGGTATGAAATCTCTCTTCAGAAGTTTATCTGTCCTTTTAAGTAGCCTTGACCCTCTTTCCTGTTTGTAAGCAATCCTGAGAAATTTCCTCCAAACTCTTCTTTGAATGGTAATGTCAGAATGTTTCCATGTCAGAACACGGAAGTAGCACAGGGGGCAGTAAATCATCATTCCCTCTTTTTAAGCACTAATCCAAATAGCCCTTTTCTATCAAACTTTGGGAAAATTACACGTGCTTTGGCAGGTCTGTGCCTGTGGCATAATCCTATCTTTCCCATGAAAGCAGGAATTCTGACAGATAGGCTGTGACTGTCTATTAAATAACCCTGGCTATGAAAAGCAAACCATCAGCTGGTACGCCAGGAGCTGGCACATGTTCGTTTTTACAGCTACTATTACAAGGCTCATAGCCTCTGGCAGAGGGAGAGGAAGAACAGCTGGAGGCCAAAACCTTTTCAGCTGCCTCAGCAAAAATTAGGGGAGCTGCCTGCCAGAGCCACAGTTTGACTTTGTCCATCTTGATCTAGCTGAAAATACTGCACCTTGTAGGTAGGATATTCAGAAAAGCTCATCCCAGGCCTAGAAACCTTTGTGGGCCTTTCACTGCCACCATCTGTAGAAACAGGGCAGGCTCAACGATGGGGCTTTTTAAAAAGCCCGCCGCATGATCAGAAATAATGGCTCATTTCCCAAATATGTCACTTTTAAGTATTCACAGAAGGGGTCAGCTGAAAGTTATTTCAAACAGACCTCCTAACAGCTGGAAATTATTGGTTGACGTGTAGAGGGTGGGGATTCCTGCTGATGTTCAATTCTATCAGAAAGGCTTGAAAAGATTTTCTCTACTTTCTGAATAGGTACCAGGACTGTATGTTCTTCTGTTGGCACTGACTTTTGAGTGGTCATGGCAAAAGTTCTGTAGGCATGTTTTGCGGATTACATAAGACAGCAGTAGTTTTATACTTTGTGTGTGTTGATACAGGATGAAACTTCAAGATGAAACTTCAATTCTGACAATTTTTCTCCCTGTAGACCTTCAATTTTTAATCAACTCCTATTGCATTTCTGTTATTTCTGACATTTGTGAGGAGAGAAAAAAGAAAGAGTATACTTTGTATAGAGGAATAGTATTTATAATTTACAGAAGGGTGTTTTTGTAGTTCCAATTACAAATGTTTATTTTATTCACACATCAAGCAAACTCCCCTCTTACCCCATACAGTAAAGAGGTATACTCTTTCATATGTTCAGATGCCTGAAAGCTGCCAGGAAATGTACTTCCTAGTTTCTGATACACAAGCATTTCAATAGGAGGGGGTTTAATTTGTTTTGAAATCTCAACTCTTCGGCTCAAAAGCTAAAGTTGGAATCCATTAAGATGCATTTTAGTGCTCTTCCCATTCTCATCTCCCTTTCCTCAGTGACTGTGCAATTCACTTAGTACTTCATTACCACCAACAGCAATATGTATACATGGTGCACAAAATGAGCCATTTTGTTTTAAAACAGATTGCAGATGAAAGGAAACCATTCATTTCTTGCTTGCTAGCTGTAATTACTAGAGTGCTAATTACTCCAAATCACTGACATCCAGGGTCAATAAGGATGACAACAGGAACATCAAAGACAAGATGCACACGCGCAATTACAAGTCTCTAAAACCAGGCTGTAATATTATTTTATGGCAACTGTTTTTTTTTTCAGTCAGTGCAGAAAAATATTCAAGTTGCTGAATGTTTACTATTATTTTGTTTGCAGTTTGACGGTGAGAACATGTATATGAGTATGACAGAGCCGAGCCAGGACTATGTGCCAGCCAGCCAGGTGGGTTAATTAATCTTCTCTGCCTTGTTTCAAATTGTAATTAAACAAATTCAAAGAGTTGCATTGCAAATGAGTGGCACTATCAGTAACTGCTGCAATCAAGAATAATCATAATTTATAAACAAAGCATTTAAGCCTTGTTTCCAGTTAATGAGATAGAGCTGATAAAACACCAGAGTTGGCGTTTGTTAAAAGATACTACCTTGTTTCCTCTCCAGAATGCAAGCAGCTGTTTTACCAGCATGATCTTTCCTAAACAGTTGTTTTACCTTCAGGAAATAAAGTCTTTACAGGTGCAGGGTATTTGTTTATCTGACTGCAGACAAGTTAATCATTATAAGCTACACATGTCACAAGTAGCTTTAATTATCACTCTTAGGCCAGTTGTAGTTGAAGGGTTGCATTTTTAATGCTAATTGTGTGGCTGAGGAACCCTGCCAATGTTACACCGTTAGCAGCAGCAGGGTTATGGTGATGACTCAGTCTTTGGTAGCTTGCAGCCCAAAACGCTTAATGTGGTGTGGTTTCTTTCTTGGTATCCTTCTTGGGGAGACTTGTTTACTGAATTATGACATTAGATGTATACTCAAAAATCTTTCCTCTTTCTACCTGATCCCTAAATTAGATTAGATTTCTAAGATTAAATAGATTTCTAAGGGTGACAGATTTTTATAACTTAAAAAGCATCCGCATTTAAAAAAAATGTTACTGAGATTTGTGGAGGCTGCAGTTGTATTTGGGGAAAGAATTTTAATTTCTTTCCTATGTTTCAGTCAGTTCAATTCCATGTTAGTAAGTGATGGTAGTGCAGGTCAATTAGATTATCTTGTGTTATAGAAATTTCCATAAAGGATCAAATTTGTGGTGTAGGTAGCGTAATATCTCAACCCTAGCAGTGGCCAGTCTGACATACCTCTTTCTGACAGGACCAATGGGATTATGTGAAGATCTCTCATTAGGTGGGAAATGAGTTTGCATGCATGCATGGTAATTTTATGCAGATGAGCTGGATATAATTTAGGAATCAACAGCTTTGGAAACTGATAATACATTCAAAGCTAAATGTCTCCATAAAGTTGGATTTTTAGATAGTCATGATTATCCACCTAATTATAATGTATAGTGTATAAAGTTCATTTGGGGCAAGGAAGAAGGAATTTATTCATAAAGGACTGTTTATGTAAGATGATGGATATTGTTCAATCAGGAAGGTCATCTTTAAATAATGTTCCACCATGCTGCATCCTGGTCTTCCAATGAAGTTATTCTGAAATACCTTTAGAGACTAACTGTATTTTGCATTTAGGATTTGTGTGTGATTTAACTTATTCAGCTAAGAACCCTCCAGTTCCAGAGGTAGTTTAGAATAGAACTGTTTGATTAAAAAATGAAAAATTATATTATTAATTTCTCTCTAACCATTAATCCAAAAACTGTACTGACAAGTTTTAGTATTACTATTAGATTAAAGCAGCCTAGTATCATCTCATTTATGCCTTAAGGGTTTTGAAGAGCAAGGGCTAATTGAATTTGTTTGAAACAGTAGAAATACAAACTCTGTGAATGATTGCTCCTATAAGGCAGCTGCTACCTTTCAGAGAATCATTATGTCTGTCTTAAATAGTTTTGAGTAAAGAATTGCAAATCCACATTGTACATCAGAATTATTTTTCTTCTGTTGATATTTTTGTACTGTGTATGCATGTAGTTTAAATAATTTAAATGGCATATTGAAAAATTAAGAGTATAAGTTTTAATCTTTTATGTGGTTTCTATATGTGCTAACAAGACCCAGATCCTGGGAGATATTTATGCATCTAAGACTCACTGATTTCAATGCATGTAAGGTGCTTAAAGTACCTTTAACAGATCTGGGCCTAGATATTTTAAGTGCAAATGATTTTGTCCTCAAGGAAAAAATCTATCAAATGTGACATTTCTAAATTCAAGGATAATAGAAAACTCTGAAATCTTACTAAGAGCTGGAACAGGCAAAGAACTTCCACACTTAAAAGCTGGTTGGGGCAAAGCCTAGCTTGGCTCCTGGGTGGAATTCAAAACCCAGATGTGACACCCAGGGTGTCAAATCTCTCCAGCGCTGGGGGATACTTATGGTGAAAGCTAGTTTAACAGACAGCCACAGTATTTTGGGTCATTAACAAGAACAGAAAAGGGCTGGCTGAATGGAGGCAGACAGCTTTCCTCCAGTGGGTGGGTAGGAAGTGGAGCCACGTGGGTTTTGTAGCCTTGAGTGCCAGTTTGAGAGAAGCTGCACCCTCTTTGCCATTACTGTTACCATCTCTCCTGGTGCTGGAAAAGCCTTCAACCATTTCAGTGGTTTGTTAAGTGAATATGCTTGAAGCCCATAAGTCCTTAAAAAGGAAGATCAAAAAAAATACCCAAACCGTACCACTATCTTAATGTGGACCTACTCGTTAAAGGAATAAAAGGAATACAGGAGGAGAGGGTGTGCTGCAAATTCTACCTCTCTCTTGGTTAGGTAACTGGCACTGGGTTTGCAAGACAAGTCTTTCAGGGTGTTCCTGATGTAAGTGGCTGCAGATGTGCAGCAGTTCTCCACTGACAGTGCTGATTAGTTCTTTACTGTAATGAATGGCTGCAATGAAGCCAGAGTTCCTATCTCAGATATAAACAGTGGTCGTCAAAAACTGGTGAACTGACTACTGTCTGGACACTGCTTTTTCTGCTTCTTGAAGCTGGATTGTTGTACAAGAAGAATACAAGAGTCACCACCCTAGAAGCAGAGTGTATAAGACTATGTACGTTACTGAGAAGGGAGAAGAAGAGAAAAAAGATGCCATATATTCTGGGTCCTGGGCCAAGTAGTCCTCTACTTGTTCATTTTTCGTGCTCATTTTTGAGCGTAAAACAAGTAATTCTGAAAGAAAAAAAAGAGAAAATATTTTCTTGAAGGAAAAGTTAGAGTGAAGATGCTGACCAGACCTGAGCATTGTTTTTAGATTTCAGCGTCTGACCCAAGTTAGCTGGAAAGGTGGTGGGTAGGCTGGGCCATGGTAGAGAACATTAGAGCTTCCAGGAAGGGAGTTTCAGGATTATATGGCTATAGAGCATGATTTTGGGGGCTAATGCCTGCTGATGTGTTCCTTCCTCTGGATCTGGCCCTGAAAACTTAACTGCTTGTTTTGCCTTCTCTCTGACTTTTCCTTAGAGTCCAGCATTTCAAGAAATTTAAGGGCTATGAAATATCGAGTGGTGCAGAAAGTACTGAGATATCAAAAATACTTCAGTTGATCTCAAAGCTGAACTTCCCATTTCAGTTCCTTATGTTTACTGAAAAATGTTCATGTTCAGAAAAACATCACCTTATATTATTCCAAGGGTTTTAATCAACTTACCCCCTTTAGGCTAACATAAATAAAAGCTCAGGCATTGAACATGAAAAATATAGTTTTGTTCCATTTTCTATATAACATCAAACATCTGCATAGCTTGGTAATCCAAGACAAGTTGCCTCACAGCATCCCTCAACAATTATCATTTCTGTTCAATTTTCAAATCAGTACATGCTCTGGGACTTATAGACTAAGTTGCTAAGTAGCAACATATGGCTCAGTACTGTTCCTGTGATGTTGCTGCAAGCAACTAGCATAATTCTATACTTGAAATGATTTTTTGCAGAAAGCCACTACTGGAATTGAGCCAGAACTGTAAGTATACAGTAAAAATTAATGATATTCTTTTAGACTGTCCCAAAAGGCTGTTTGGCAATGTTGTCTCTATGTACATTTTATATATACATGTAAGTACTGTATTTTTGGTTAAGATATATGTAATACAGTGCTCTGCACTGCAGGAACCTCCTAAATGAGTTATGCCAACCATATTAACAAACATACATAGTAAAACTATGTGACATTTTCACTACTAATTGCACTTCAATCTGAAAATATTTATCATTTTAAAATGAAACTATGCCAAGTGCTCTGTATTTCAAACTCTCACAAATATATTGTTTTCTTCCCACACCTATAATTGGAATCTTGGAGATGAATTGTTCTTCGTGTAATTCCTTCTCCTGTAATTTGTGGGCCACGTACAGCACAGTATAAAATTATATTGTTTATTTTACATTTCTTTCTAGTCACAGTACAGAATGTAATTCAGGATTCTGCTGCACAGAGCCTTGGCACTTTTTCTAGCCTTTCTCAGGCCTGGCAAATATCAAAGGTGACAAAGCCAGCTCCCATACCCTCTGTATGCCCCAAAGTGAAGGGAGGAAGGCTGGGCTGGAGTTGATGTTTTGGGGCAGCACCTACCTACATGGCCTCAATGGGTAAAGACAGTTACTTAGGGTGGAGAGAGGAATCGTAGTTGCACAGAGATAATGTTTTTCTCTCTCTTCCAGAGGAAGTTTTTCTCCCATCCAGAGGTATGTCAGTGACAACTGTGGAATATACATATCCATGCCCCTTTAACACAGTGCTGACCCCTGGGTGTTGAGACTGTTTAGTGCTGTTCAGCTCCAGAATAAAATAGGCTACGATGACATTCACATAGATTTTTCACATTATTGGTCCCCTTGCCTATTGTAGCCATGTTCCCATGACTATAGATTTGTCCTTAACCTGTTTCATGTTTATACCCTAATAAATGCTGTATATCAGATGGTCTCCCTTGCTATGTATTGGCCATTTCTGGAGAGTAGACTAGAATTTTGGAGTACTGCATTGCATTCACACTGCAAGATATGACTCTTGTTGCAAATGACCCATATTCCACATATTTGTTCCTGCACCATGACCTTTAATTACACAAATAGACTGTCATCAGAAGGGGGACCACTTTTCCTTCCTCCATTTCTCCAAAGTAGCCTGTAGATATAATTTCCCTCCCCGCCACTTCTCCCTCTGCTGCTCCCCAAAAAGTTTAAATGTAATCAGGAAGAAGAAAACACAAGCCAGATTTTCATATCCTGAATGAGCAGAGATGAAATGAGTTACAGTAGTCTGTCCATCTAAGGTTGTCCCATCTGTGCTGAGGGCTCTTGAATTTTTCTAAGGAGTTCCTTTGGGGAGGGAGCTCAGTAATCCTAAAAAAAAAGAAAAAAAAAAAAAAAGTGCTTCTCCTTAGGATTTACTTCAACTTTCTAAAGAGCAAAACTGCACAGCTGGGTCTTTGTCAGTAAGGAACTTATTTTGATTATAGTATTGTTGTTGGCAAAGCCCGTATCTTGCAATCTTTTGAAATATTTGTACTTCTACACATCCTGAATGAGGTAGTGATAATGTTACACTGCCTTTCCGTTCGTATAGAGCTTAGTACATTATGAGGATCAGGTTCGGAGACTGGAAAGAAAAAGAGTCCCTAATAACAGTACCTCAACAGTTGCATTTGGAAGGCGTGTATATACTTCATATGTGCAATATATGTTATATAAACATATAAACATAAATATATGTATATATGTTATATAAACATACATATAACATGTATATGTATATACATATGTATGTGAATATATACATCCATATATGACATTTATATATGTCATATAAATGTATGTATGAATGTCTTCAGCTTTAATGCAATATAAGGCAATTTTTCACATACAGTGAATATGTATTCAAGGACAGCGTTATATATTTTAAAACATTATCTTTTATCTTTTTTCTATAGTTAAATGCTTCAACTTCCATAAAATACCTAAATTAACTAGTCAAAATTATGGCTTGTTGACCTGCAATTAAACAATTTTTCAAATTTCTTAGAAAAAACAT
>VWPW01027496.1:857003-957585 GCA_013389825.1 Crypturellus undulatus
TTTGATTCAAAAATGAAAGGAAGAGCTTGCTGGTATTTCTGTGGCCAGTAGAATGAAAAGTACCTATTTCTCGTCTTTCTTTGTAAAGTAAAATTGTGCTGATACAAAAGCATACTAGGAAAGAAAAAACCCAGGGAGGGTAAAAAGACTCTAACCCTGCTCTCCACTCCCAAGAAAAACCTAGGAGAGCTGAGTGTATGGGTCACATGTATTATTAATACATATGAGCTGTACTTATTAACTGTAATTGGATACAGGCAGTGTAGCCATCCCTAATGCTTTTGGTGGCAGATTACTGCCTTCATTAGCAATTCCAGATAAATGGAAGTAGATTGGAAGAAGAGATGCTCTAGGAAAGCTCAGGATAAGGACAGGGTCATGACTCGCCTAGGAATGGGAACGCTTCACGGAAATCTTGCCTGGTCTTGCACTGGAGCTCCCCTAAATCTCTTCTGGGGAAGAAAATAGCCTTATGTTCCAGCAAAACAGTTGTATGATACATGCCCATTGCCAGCAATGACCCGATCACTTCAGTGAGGGCATTTCGCCGTCGTGAGGGGGCAGATGGCTACAGCAGTGAAGCCTGGGCCTGCTGTGGGATGGACAAGCACATGCCCAGTTCCTGCTTCCCTCCTTCCCCATGCAGATGCTACAACCTTGTTTCTGGAGGATGTTGGCTTAGTTGCTTATAGGACTATTGCCTTCTGGCTTGCCAGTGTCATTACGTGTGTGTGTGTAACATGCTCCAGGACAGGCCAAACTGGGTACCATCCTGTTACTAATGGAATAACCTGGTTTAGGAACCACCTGTACACACACTAAATATGAGTATCAACCTGGCTGGAAAATGATAAGTGAACAGAGTCCCCCTCAGGGGTCTTCAATTATCTGTCTGTCTTTAGCGTGCAGGCAGGATGCTGACTTTGGTGAAATACCCAAATAGTTTATTTGCCTTTTTCTTTAAAAAGCATCCCCCACTCCTGCCACCAAAGAAAAAAAAATTACAGGAAATGCTAGCACTGTGTAACTGTGTTGTTCAGCCACTACCACAGAACGGCGGGATTATATTTACTATAGTCGGTGATTAATTCCACATAAATTACATGTTGTTTTGACATTTTATTGCCTTTGCTACAGTTTCACTATTCTAAGCAGCTTATTTAAGTGTAATTGACAATTATGTGTTAGGTGATGTGGGATTTGCAAAACTCTAGAAGTTTTGCAAGCAGTAACCATGATGTGGATTTCTTTTAAATAATAAGAGAGTAACCTTGTATTTAAAATGATTAGCTCACATAGATAACATATCTAGTGTAATTATTATATAGCTATACATGATGCAACTGCAGATTTAGGTTATGGTTATGGCCTGTTTTTTAAATTTCTATTTTAAAAAGTGAAGTTAATGTCCTAATAGCATTTCAATTATTTCTAGAATTTTTTGGAATGTTACTAATTAAAGACACATTTGAAACCCTGCAAATCAGTCTAACTAAAGCAAAAGCTGGACTCTCAATATATGGCATGCAAGAGGGGTGCACAAGTAAGATAGTAAATTTGCTCTGTACCCTCAATGTTCATGGTGTGCGCACAGCCACTCTATCAGTATTTGGTTTAGGAATATTTGCTTTTAGCAGCAACCCCAACATGAAGTCCCCATTCTTTTAATCCAGATCCTTGTGCTACTCTTGCTTCAGGACAGTAGGAGGACAAAGTTTTGAGAAATTATTCTTCCCCTAGAAGATGTTGGGCAGGAACATTTTGATTCATCAAAGATACAGCACAAGGTATTTTCACTGTAGGACAGTGAGAGATAAAAATCAAATGTTGGATTAACACTTCTTTGTACCTACAAAATCAGAGAGAAAATTCTTTTGAGGCCATGAATCTTTTGGGATCGTGGAGGGGTCAATGTTGAACACTAAATGTCCTTTCACAGCTCATGAGTCTTTTCCTGATAGAGGTATGCTATAGGGACCTAAGCCCACAGACATTACAGAAACCAAATCTATATATGTGAGATAATGCTAGTCCAGAATAACATTATGAATGTTGTCATTTTCTTAATTTCTGTTCCTCCTTAATATTTTTAATTAAACCTGTAAGCTCTGTCTTTACAGACCTTTCTTTTTATCGTCTAATATAATAGTAACTAGCCAACTGTTATTTTGTCCATAATATTTTTTTAGTCTTACATAGCTTATAAACTGTGACATAATAAATATTACATTTTCTTTGAACATGTGTGTATGCCTCCTCTCCCCTTAGTATCTGTTTACTCTGTATATTTCCTCCCTGGGTGATATATCCACTGCAACATAACGTGTAAAAGCAGGAGCAAATATGCCTTAAAAACCTTCTCATGAGGCAAAGGGCAGAGGCAGGGAAGACCTAACTGCTGTCCCATATATGAGAAATGCAGAGGCAGAATATGGACAATATGGCAGAATATTAGCTAAAGCATGATGAGGTTACCAGCAGCCCCTTCTTGTGTCCCTGCTGCTTGCATTCATTGGGATTTGGCTCTTGTCTTTACTCCTGTCTAGCCCTCCAGCCTTCTTTCATACTAAGCTACTTCCTAATGGAGGGGTAAATAAACCTCGGGCTTGTGAGGAAAGAAGAAAAGGAGTCATAACCAGGGCAGTGTACACTGGAGTAGCGACTTCTGTGTTCAGCAACTCCCCGCAAACACGTAACACTGGTTGTTGTCGCTGTGATTTAAAGTTTTTATTTCCATGCTCTCACAGAGAGTAACCTGAGGCATTGGGGAGGACAGTATTACTATGATGAATAATGAAAACCCCCTTGGTTTATAATTGGACATTGATTCTTCCCTCACCCTTCTGCATGAATTCATGCACCCTACTGCCCTCCGTTTGCAAGCTCATGCTGGGCAAAACATATCCCCCTTTAAACTGATATCCTTTCTCTCGGACTTCCAAAAAGTGCTTTGCAGGAGCAGAATATATCTCCATCCTTGCACTTCCTGAATTAACAGACGTGTCAGGCCTGTCTTTCAGAAGAAGCAGGGGCAGGAAGGAGCAGGATGGAGCTTCTTTCTCTGTGTCATACACTTGGCACCTGTGGGTTGTACAAAGACCCATCATTTGCAAAGGAGCTGAGAGCTGTAGCTCCGCTCCCAGAAGCAGAGACAGCTTTCAGGCTGACTGAACCGCAGTAACTGATCCCCCTTGACTCTTGATTTGGATCGTCTATCTTATGCTCCTCACCTTATTCCTTTAAGAAATATAAGCGTACTCACACTTATCCCCCAAATGAGCCCATCTACTGTAGGAAGACTGTAGATAAATAATACCAATTATCCACCTTGGTGCATTACTCTGACTTTGCCTGTGGCTTTTCCTTGGATCAGATTGAGTTGAATGTCTTAACAGCAATGGACAACAAAAGACTAAATCGTTGCTTTGCAGAATAAGTCATTTAGATGAATATATGTATGGCAGAGTTTATAGATGAAGAAAGGAAAGAACATATTTTTGAGATGTGATAATCATATCTTTTAGAACATAAAGTGTATCTGTATAGAGTATGTAGTATTTCTGCATTTATTTGTTTTCCTTTGCAGCAGAACAAATGCATGGTTCTCCTGCCAGCCAAAAAGCAATATCTTTCTTCTTCACTACATAATTCTTGATCTGAGTAGCAGGGAGCCTTATGAAACATTTTGAGCCAATGTTAATTTTATAAATTGTATTCCCTTTTTCACAATTCCCATGAAAAAGGTATTCAGCTAGATGAACAGTCTTGGAAAAATTTAATAGGACCCTTGAAATCTGTTTGAATTTGGCTTCTTTAAAAAATATCTCTCTAATGGAAGCTGTGAAAGTACCAGAGATTCTTATGCCTTAGAGGCATTTTTTTAATTCCATATATAATGGTGAAACTGCACTGTTATAATATATAGGTGCTTAAAATATTCTCTTTACTGGATTGAAGCTACTGCTTCTGCTTGGAAGTATGTGAGCTGGGCTTGTTTGTTCTTTTTTTTTTCTGTGACTTTTTTATTGTTGTTCATTTTATAAGTGATTTGTAACACTTTTTGCGTTTTTCTTTCAGTCATTTCCTGGCCCAAGTCTTGAAAGTGAAGATTTTAACATACCTCCTATAACACCTCCATCATTACCTGACCACTCACTGGTGCACTTGAATGAGATTGAGTCTGGATACCACTCGCTGTGTCATCCAATGAACCACAACGGCCTCCTTCCCTTCCACCCACAAAACATGGATCTACCTGAAATTACAGTTTCCAACATGTTGGGCCAAGATGGCACACTGCTTTCAAATTCACTCTCTGTGGTAAGCATTTTCAGTCTTTCTCTTTCTACATCTTTAATTTGAGAAAACACAGATGTGCAAACCTGTCTGTAAGGCTCAGAGGGAGCCAGTACCTGAACCACTGAAGTCTTGGAGCCTGTTCTCAGTGAGCTTCAGATTGTTAAAATAGTCCTCCCACTGGAGGCAGTATGAGTTTTACAGTTGAAATCCTGAAAGCCAAGGATTTTGTCCACTCACCAGAGTAGAACTGCTTCTGTTGTAGACGGCTGTAAATAATGACAAAAGGAGGCCCAGGACTTTGACTTTTGCTGGAGCAGGAATGGGATCCAGATGGCTGTTGTTCTGTGTTTTTCTTATGAGGCTCTTTCCATTCTAATTTGCATCTACTGAGAGATGTACAAAAATTTAATATCTCCTTTCATGTTTACTGCACGTTTGGAAAACAGCAAATGTTATTTCTGATTCTAGGCCAAATCCTAGAGCCTTTTTACAGTTCCCAGTCCGTAGCCAGCCACAATCCAATTGAAATGACTGGACGATTTGCTTATAAAGTCTGTCAGATAGTCATTATGGTTGTAATCTTGGGAAGCCTGATATTATAAATCATTTCTTTGAATGTTAAATTGCCTGCAATAACTGTAGAGCTCCTTTGAATGTTAAATTTTCAAGTGGGTTCTACAAGTAATTAGTATACTTTTTACATACGAGCTCCAGACAAGACCATTTTACAGAAGAGGTTGTTGTTTTGCTTCACTGTAGAATTCTAGGCCAAAGTAAAAAATCCCATTGCAGAGGATGAGGCTGCAGGATTCAGTGTCAGCTTGGCAATGGGCGGGGAGCACTTCACTTCAGACTACTAGACTGGCCACCCAAGAGCTACATATCCAGAAAGCCAAAGTTAAGGATCTGCCACTCCACAGATCCAAGGGTCTTGGCTTGTCATCATGAGAATTAGACACTTAGGGAACTATGTTCCAGCTGGAAGGCTCTATGTTTAGGCATTAAGTTTGTTTAGGCTTCCAACTTCCTACCTCTGCATCACATTGCCTAAAATTAAATGAGATCTGGGAGTTTGCAAGGGAATCTGGGACAGAATATGAAGGTTTGGGGACTGAGGAGTCTAGGCTTAGCTCTCTGTTGATCCATCAAGCTAACTGTCCTAGAGCCGGAGGCTTGGAAGCCTTAGTGGCCAAGGAACTGATGTGAGTTGGCAGAAAACCAGTTAGTTTACAACAAAAATCTGCCTTGTCACAGGGCTTCATTGTAACTTAATTAAAATCAAACTGCCATGGTTTCAAGGAGCTCTGCGTCCCCTCTGAGGATGTTCAACAAGCTGTACTGCAGGGGGCTAATCTTGGCATTTTATGTGCTGCTTAGTTGTCATTGATTTACTAGGATGTTGCATGCTTTGTGGTTGAGATCACGATCCGACTCCAGGGTTATGTTCGGTAATGGGAGGAGAGAGGGAAGAGGCAGTTTTTCATACAGAAGTATAAATATATGTTATTGACAATACTTTGAATTTTGCTTGCATTTCTGAAAAAGTGATGTCTTACAGAAAATAACGTGACCTAAATCTTGTGTAGGGTTCTACGAATCAGAACCATAAAAGTCCCTGAAGAAGTAAGAGAAACCCTTGACACTCCAGTAAAGACAAACAGTATTTCATTGAACTGACCTCTTTTGAGCCATGATTATGGCTCAGAAACTATGTATGCTTTTAAGCTCTGATATTCCACATTTGCCTCTCACAAAGATCTCTGAACAAAGGTCCTTGAGAGTTAGGAGATCATCAGAGTGAATTACTGGATAAAGGACAAATACAGAAAAAGTTAATAATATAACTAGGCAATTTTGCTATTGGGAGTTGATATAGATCAGAAAATATCAAAATCAGAACTTGAGGAAATATGCTTAGGAGTAAGTAAAGAAGCACTTAATTTAAACAGTCATTCCTCAGGACACATTCAATAAATAAAGCATGATCCTTGGAGCATCATGGCCTAAGTCAACTGTTATTCCGAACTTGCATGTCCTTTACACACAAGACGGCCTTTTAACTAGCTATACTTTTAACTCAAACTGCTTTGTCTGTTAAGGGGATAAAGCTACCCCTCAAGCTAGCACAACTACTAGGACGTTAACACCATGATTTTGCACAGCTCGATTATTACTTTGCAGTGTAGCTGCTCTGATTTGAATTTGCTGAGGAACTGAGGGAGAAAATATCAGTTCATTCTTCAGTGAATCCAGTGACTTCTTCAGTGAACAGAGTGGTTCAATTGTCCTTTTGGCCTTCCATTGATGAAAAAAGACATAGGTTTTTGCAGAGTTAGCATTCTTTATTTAGCCTTGAAGCAAGCTCTCTGTTCTTCATAGTCCAGAACCCTTTCACATCTTTTTTCCTTCGGTATGACTTTATTCTCTTGCTATTACTCATCTCTCAGTTTCCTTTTTACTATCTCATCAAACTCTGATCCATTTGATAAGTATTTGCTTAAATCACTTTTATACTGTCTTGCATGGAAAATAATGTGTAAGTTTCTCCAATATATCTAAACCCTTAGTTCCATATGATTTCTGGTATATCAGCTATCGGTTAACATATTTGGAAATCATGTGTCTTCATTTTTCAGGGCACTAATGAATATTTTTAGAAAAAATATTCTTAGAAATGAATCTGTTGGCTGTTCTCTATCACTAATTAATTTCACATCTTGAGCAAATTCTACTTCTTTGGGGTGAATTCTTCAGTGCAGTGTGTATCATCTGATTGAATTTGTTCTATTTATTTTTACTTTCAGCATTTTCCCTTTTAACCAGTTTGCTGGTATTAGACCTACCTTTTTGTTAGAACTACCTAATGGTTTTCAGTTACTTCTTTAATAGATAGTGCATTAATTAATGCTAGCCAAATGGCAGAAAGACACAATAAGCTCAAATAAAAGTAGCAAAATAGTTTGCACACCAACTGTAGCACTACTTTTTCATCTCAACTGCCAAGTCTTTTCATATGAGTATTTCCATGATTTTGGACAGAGTGAAGATTAAGGATTTACCCCTTTCAGAAGTACTTTTTCAAACTCCTCCCATCAGAACTCCCAATTTCATGCTGTGCAGTGCTCTCAAAGCTTCAGATGAAATCCCTCTGAGTAAGGATTGCAGGATTTGCCCCAAGCTCTGAAAGAATTTTCCTCTGTAGAAGTGCTTAAACTCACACAGTAAAAACCCACCACTGGCTTAGTGAATTATTATTAGGAGTCTGCTTCTTGCAGGTTTTCTACATTGTGAGAATTCTCTTTCTGAAAAATTTCAAAATGCTGAGAGATGAAAATTTCCCACTAGCATTCACTGTATCTGACACTTACATTTGGAATTAGCCTCCTTTGATGTCTCTTAGATTGATTGAACTTCCCATTGCACCCTCAGTATTAAAAGAAAATAGAAAAAAAAAAAGTTTCTTTTTCTCAATATTCTGTCAGTTCTTATATTGACTTTTACTTTCATGTATTCATGTCTTCCCATTAGGTGTCACACACGTGCTGGAGACTTCTTTAGATGTTTATTATCTGTAGTACCATAGCAAATATTGGGAGTTCAGGAGCCTCCAGAATTCATGTAGTATCTGAGTGTGACAACACCGTTCAGCCCTGGTGTGATGGTTCACGTGTGCAAACACTCTTAAGTCTTCTTTCAAACTGGATATAACTTCCATTCCTGCTTCTTAAACAGAGTAGGTGTAGATATAGCTGCATAATAAAGGTGTGCTGATAGTTCTGTAAGCATATTTGTTTCTATATGATGAAAAAATATCTTTTTCTCACATATTACAGTGGAAAGTAGATCCACTAGGTTAGGATCAGTTGTGTCTTGACCTGCCTACACTTCTCTGCTTGCAGGAATTTTCCAGAGCTGTTACAAGGACTGCCAGAAATACTCTTCATACATTTGCAAATAAATGTGGTCTATATGGTCCCTATGAGAATGTGCATTTATCTGCAAAAATGTTTTTCGGATGTGTTGTATACGATGAGTTTGACTGTGTGTTCATTTCATCAACAAAATTATAGGCATTCCAGCTTTGGTAGTATATCCTGTAGGTGATTGTTTTTTTCCCTGAGAAACCAGGGATAAAAATCACAGTGCTGGGAAAGAAAAAAAAAAATAGAAACAAACGAAAAAAACAGTAGTTTTGGAATGCTTTCATTTATAATCATTGTGATGATCTTTTCTTGAAAATGATGGTATGCTATGGAAGAAAATGCAAGAAAAAAATAAAGAGATTTCAATTTCTCTGAATGCCTCAAATTTCTAGTTTTGAAGTTTAAAGTGGAAAAGAAGTTAAAAGGCAATAAAATCAGGGGATTTATTTCCCAAATGCTCTATTTGTGCTTGCAACAAAAGGCAGCATAATGTATATACTTTGGTTTATTGTCATTTTTAGTATACAGTCAAGGCACACTTTGAATTCAAAGGCTACTGTACAACTGTTTTGACAACCAGCACATCAGTAGGTAATGTGCAGGACATATGAAACTGAAGCGAAAATGTCTCTTTAGGTCTATAGGGAGTGCAGTACATCAATGAATTCAGATGTATTAGAGCAGCATGAATTTCTAATACGTTGCTCTTATGGAAAAGACCACTGGCATATTGAATAATGCTGCTTTCAAAGCAGAGCAGAAAATGTGATTGCAGACAATTTTATTGCTGTTTTTAAAATAAATATTTTCAAAATCTTGAGGTATTTTTTTCATGTAATGCATTAAATATGTAAGAGTGGACTGGAGTTAAAGATCTTCTAGGACACTGAAGAGTAGATGATGTCAGCTATAATTATTCAGATGTGGAATAATAGAAGCATTAGTTTAAAATAAAATGCATGTCACAAAGGCTCATGTCCTTATATAAGAAAAGCAATAAAAAGCTTTTTTTTTGCACACTTTGACAGAAGAATAAAGGCAATGAATAATTATTTAACATTATGCCCCAATTCATCAAAGCTTGAACAATTACATTATACTTTTTCATGAATTATAATTTTTAGATATGCAACCCATGAGAGAGTAATATCTTAAACAAAATGTAGTACTGCATAACAGTGAAGAAAAGCAGACAGCTACATTTTTTTTCAATTTTCATCTCAGGTAGAATGAAACTAGTATTTCTTATCCATAGAACACTTGCTAATAAAACCAATATAGAAGATTATTTTCGTAGCTAACCTGTATTTAAAAGATTTTTTTTTTACCAGAATGATATACTGTATTTTAAATTTAATATTCATGACTCATCTTGAGGATGACATGTGCAATTGCATTTCTTTGGCAGCCTAAGGGTTAGTGCAAACTACTCAGTGAAACAGATATTTTATATTTCTGATAAACAAAATGGTTAGCTTTCATAACAAAAGATTGGCCCTTCCTTCTAACTAGGTGTTGAGATTTGAATCACACTCAGATACTTTTTTTCTAGCCTGTAGTGCATGAGAGTACAATAGAAGATACTTTCAGTCTCTGGTGAATACTTCACATTTGTGTCTCATTACCAGGCTCTGGTCTTTAGTTTACATCAAAATTTACTGTTATACTACACAGACCTGCTGCTACCCCAAATTTTATTACAGTGAGTTATTGCCATCAAAACCACCAAATCATAAAGTTAAGGCCATGAAACACCTTGTGTTATTTATTTTTTTCTCATAATACACAACCTTACATTTTTGTAGGAGAGCTTTCTTTCCTTTTTTTTTTTTTTTTTTTTTTNAACACATTCTAGCCACAAACTGGCTCGTTTGCAGCAAAAGACTACAGGAGTTTGTTTTGTCAAACAGCCTAACCATAAGGCTGTACAGCCAAATCTCCAGTGGATGCCAGTCAACATAACTTCATTGTCTTCAGTGAAATTATGATGATTTATTCTGTCCAGGGCTCTGGAACATCATGTTTAGCTTCCTTACTTCTGATGTCTGCTCTGCTGTTTTGTCACCAGAAAGACAAGAGTATGTTATGTAGAGGAGCTGGTTAATATCTAATTTGACTTTTGGTTTTCTAAATACTTGCATATTACATATCTGCTAGTAGAAGGCTATATTCAATTTATTTAAGTGTGATTGTTGAGACTATTTAGCTCATGTATTTCACAAATTAAGTAGGAAAACAACTTCTGTATAATTCCAGAAGAAATAGCACAGTGGCATATTTTATTTCTGAAAACAGCGTTCTATAAATGATGCTTTGGTGAACTCTTTTTTCACAGCAGTTACCCCCCATCTGAATAGAAAATTATTTGCTACATAAAAAAGTAAAACAAAATCCTGGAGCAATATGAATTGTTATTTCTTAGACTTTAACCAGACTCCAAGGTATAGTTAGGACTTTCACACCCCGTGATATGGCAAATGTGGCACCAAGAGAAAGCCTTTAGTTGAAGATGAGAGATTATGTAACACTTTGTTTGTGAAGTACACACAGGAGTGATTAATGCATATGCAGCATCATAGCTGCAAGTGTCAAACAAAACAGATAATAGAGTATGCAAATAGAGAAAACATAGCTCACAGAAAATGTCAGAAATTCAGGGTTTTCAGCAGTAGAGATTGTTGACTTTAATCTACTGCTTTTAACATAGCATGTAGTTGTCGAGAACAGCAAGATTACGAAATGTTTCTGAAGACTCACTCTTCAGAGGGGGAAAAAAAAAGATGAGTGATCTTAAGGCCTGCGGATGCAATAGAAATGAATTTATTTTTTTTTTATGGTGAGGATACTTTTGTGTAAACAGAAAGGAAGAAGACCACAGTACAGATGTAAAGCAGAGTTATGTGCATCAGGCAGAGCAGCCTTTTTTATTATTTAAATTGAATGCGTTTGCTTTCCTTGGAACTTGAAAGCAGCTGAGAAGATTGAAAACCCTTCATGGATTTATGGTGTCTTCATCATTGCATCCCACTTTGTTTGGGGCATTGAACAGTGTGTTGTATGCAGGAAACCAGTCCCAACAAGGCACATACTCTCTTAAGCAAAGTTTACACAGGCTGGATTACTCTGCTGAGGACTAAAACAGCAAGTAACCTATAATGTGATGCTGGTACAGTCTGCTAGAGCTGAATACAAATTCTCCTCTAGTCTTGCTTTCATAGAGTCATAGATATTTCAGCAGTTACCCACAGACACTCATCAATGCTCTGAGATCCAGCATTAAGTGATAATACAGAGGAAGAAATGTTACTGCTTGGCAGTGCTTTGAGATTTTGATAGAATCAGTGAACTTCTTATTTTTATTTATTCTTTATCAATAAAATTAAAAAATGTTGAATCTAAGGACCCCTTACCCTGCCCTTCTCGATTCAGTACCACAAAGGTTCATTTTAGCTTTATTTCTGTATCTGTGTGTCCATACAGGCACACTATGTAAATTCTCATTCCTATATTGGGATTCCTTAAGGACAGCACATAAAATGCTGACTTCCAGTGTTGGAATAATCTCGCACTTTAACCACATGCATGCGACTGAGGAACTCATCTATATAGACTCACACACACGCTTTGAACAGCATTTATGTCACCGTGTTAAGTGCTGCTGTTTCTAGATTTGGACAATAAGGATATGAAAATAAAGTTCCTTAATTCATTTTTTGCGTGTATCTCAGATGAATACAGTTACAAAAAAAAAAAAAAGAAGTTAAAGTATGTAAGGGCAGAAACTGTGTGGAATGAGGAACACATGCTTTTGCCTGTCTATGTTAGAAAAAAAAATAACACAAAAAGGAACCCATTCCATCTGAAGGCAGGTTGACAAAAGCCTTCCAGTTCATGTCATGTATGACCAGTACCTACCCAGGGTTCTACCCTCAACCAGCCTGTAGGAAGGAGAAGGGGCAATGGAAATGTTACAGGTGGTCACTTCGGACTCTGTCCTGTCCTGGAAACGATGTGGCCAGCAGTGCTTGGGGCATATAGAGATACAAAGGATGTATGGATACCACTGTTCGTCACTGAAGCCCTCTGTTTAAAAAGGGAGGGTAGCATCTGTAACTCCTCCTTGTCCCCAAGCTATGAATTCACCTCATATGTTCAACAGGGGCAGAAACTAGAGCCAAAGATTGAAGTGCAACACGCTTAATCAACATGTTGAATGTGATTGCATCATAGAAAATTGTAACCAAATCGAATTATCAGAGTTGTTGCAATGTGTGACTGAATTTAATGGTATATACCTCTGCTATTTGAGTTAATAATTAGTCTTTTTGCTAAGGAGAGCTATGACATAGCTTCTGAGTAGCAAATGATGCTTCTTACTATCCCATCTTCAAACTTCTGCTTCTCATGACAATGGTGATATTGAGTAAAGGCACCTTAACTTCATCCCTACAGCAGCAGTTATGTTAGCCAAACAAATTTTTGAAATTAGGTGTCTGGGGTCTGGTTCTTTAACAAAAAAAAAAAATGTACATGAGGGATTTATAACATCAAGCCCTTGATAAGAATCCAACTTTTTTTTTTTTTTATTGAAAGATGGACTTCCTTCTAATACACCCTTCATTCACATATAAAGAATTTTAAAGATTAACTCAGTAACTAAGCTTCAGTTCCATCCACCTGGCCTAATACTCNTACATGAGGGATTTATAACATCAAGCCCTTGATAAGAATCCAACCTTTTTTTTTTATTGAAAGATGGACTTCCTTCTAATACACCCTTCATTCACATATAAAGAATTTTAAAGATTAACTCAGTAACTAAGCTTCAGTTCCATCCACCTGGCCTAATACTCAAATGTGGGATCCCAGTTTAATGAATTTTATTATACTCCTCTTTCTTATAAAGTAGCATAAAAAGTGTTTAGTGCAATAGGCTTAGTGCTGATCTGGTTATTAAGTGCAGCTTAAGTTGCCTGACAGAAAGTATATGGGGTAAAATAACCACTGACAAAACTTTTAAAAGTTCAGTTTTCTAGGAAAATATACCATAGTACTTAAAAATAATGCTAGCTCTTCTTTGTTCCTTTGTAGCACCTTTCTCGTGCATCACAGGCTTTGCAGTCACTAATTAGCTAAGAAGGTAATGTACTAATAACCACACAAACAGGAATTTGCAATATCAATATCTCATATCTGTCAAGTACTATACTGCAGAATAGAAGACAGGTACTTTATTAAAAAGAAAAACAGTAAGACGTTATTCACAAATGAATCCCAAGCTGCAAGAGATAGAGAGACAGATCTTAAGGGAGTAGAAAGATGACTCTACCCAATGAGGCTCATAATAATGGAAGTATTACCAGGAGCTGCTTTCACATGCAATGATCAGTACCAAAAGATGGGCAGTAATGTGGTGAGCGGCAACTTTCAATAATAGAACTAGCAGCAGTCCTCAAATGTAATAACGATGGGAATTAGCTGCCATGTTTTACATGTCAAATACAAAGTAATTATAGGGAGCGTGCATTATATGAGCGGAGACCTTTAAGCTGCTACCATGCAACCCGGAATTGATACCGCAGCCTGATTTAAGAGCCATGGAGTAGAGACAAGTGTGGTTTTGCCTGCCCTTGAAATGCAGCCAGCTCTGGGGAGCAGAGAGCTGCCTGCGTAACCACACGGCTAACACTCTGCCAGTTCTGCCCAAGACTTCCCAGCTACACTCTGCACAGCCCTGGTGTCTTCTCACTTGCTACCAGCTTTCTTGAACATAGGAAGATGGAAACTTGTAAAAAGAAAGCTCCCAGTCCAGTAACCATCATTGCCCTAACTTCTAAGGCTGTGGCATCTGCCTCTGAGTTGGATTTTAAGCTCTATTACTGGCTGAAAATAGTGGCATGTTCAGAAGTATCCTGCTCTAATGTTAATCCTGTCCAACTCTAATTAATAGGGGTTTCCCCAGAGTTTTGGCAAAAGTTGAGTTAGCCCAGTAGAGGATGCTTTCTGATGTTTAAAAATAATCAAAGGTACATTTTACATTAGCTTAAGACTGTGACAAATATTTTGTCAACAAAGATCCACTCTCCACCTTCATAGCCCTGAGATGATATTCATTGTAAGAGATGAAAAACTAATACAAGCTGCTAATACAATAACTAATACAATACTATAGAGGAAAATATCACATAGTTTGTAGTTTTTGAATGCTTTTTTATTTTTTCAAATGTCATAGCATTGCAGAGAGTAGAGCAAAACCGCACTTTCAGGAAAAGATTGCATGGATCCTGACTGCCTGGATCCTGGCTTTGTGCAGCCTCACTGTTCTGTAACTTACTGAATAACAGAAATTGGTCCAAAAGGAGCCTTCAGGTTCCTTCCATAATGTAGTCTAAGGGAAGACTTTAAAAGGTCATATGCCCCAAAGCAAGATACGTTACACTTATGTCATTCCTGACAGATGTTTGTCTAAATTATTTTTTAGTTTTGGAAATTGCAAAGGCTCCTCAGGCAAACACTGTGTACAGTACTTAAAAACTCACCTACTTTATTGTATACATAAAATCCAGCAAAGACAGTGGAGGATACAGTAGACCATTTAATCTTTTGAGTTGTATTTTATTTTATTTTTAAAATGTGTTTATGTATATTTGTATTAATAAAATGAATATTTGTCTATGAATGAAGGATAGGTAATAGATGTTGATGGAGTAGCTAGGAAATAAATAATCCTAAGGATGTATACCAAGTTAGACTGTTTCTATTCACAGCTGTCTTGGCCATTTAAGAAACAGTATTGAAATAATCAGCTTTTACCAAATCTTATTAGCATGTAATCATTATCCAGATCACATTAGCCCATAAGCTACATAGAGCAAAATAATTTTCCTTGAATTTTCAGCTGTAGTGTGTTATTTTATGCAATTGTTCATGTCCATATTTTCAACATTTTATATATTTACAGTCATCCCTTACATAGAAATCTAGGCTGAAGGTATAGATGTTTATGATACCTAAAGCATGTCACTACAAATAATGGGTTAAAAATAAGCAAAGGGTGAAGGTTAGAAAAAAATTTCTAATGTCAACCAAATAGTCTGCCAAGTAATGTTAAAGCACTGGAACATGTATGGGAAAATCCAGCAGTGGCTGAGAGATAAGTTGGATGATTTAATAGGTCTTTTTTTGAGATGTAATTTCTATAACTGGCTGATGCATACATGGTATTCAGATATTTGGATTCATTTCTTGTTTGTCTGGCAAACTGTTTCCTGTGAAAGGTTATAAATTACAATAAATAGACTTTGCAGAAGATGAGCTACATGATATACTTGGAAAGAGTTTGTATGCTGATATTCAAGACATTAATGCCAAAGCAGAAGAAAACAATAAAGTCCTAATCCAATGGTTTTGCTTGAATGCAATGCTAGGAAGGTGCATGGCCATATATAATATTTACATTGAATAGAATCTCCTTTATTCCAACAGTAAGTCAGGGCAGAAAAGATAACGTAGAGAAACAATGTGTGACTAAGAAAAAAGTTTTTCCCTTAGTTAGCAGCAAAGATTTTACTGATGAGGGAGGGAAGGGGAGAGAAGGGAAAGCAAGCATTTATAAAAATGTTGATGTAGTTATAATTAGATCCATTTTAGAACCAAAAGTTTTATGCAGAAACTGACAGAAGGATACACAATAATTATAGTTTGCTGACAAGCTGAATAGTTTCCTTTTTTTATCTTATGGTTTTAGGAAACCAAACTGTAAATAAATATGCAGTTTGACAGATTGTAATTGCGATCAGCAAGGCATCTTTTCATTTAATCAGATGGTGTTATTAAAATGGGGTTACAATTAAACATTTTATAATGTGACGTAGAACTCTATTAAAATTCTCCAGCAAACAGTAATTTGCATTTGATGCTTCTGCAACCCATTTCTATTTGCAGAATCGTTATTGGCTGTGACCTTCCAGCAGTTAGGTCTGAGTTTTCTGTTCTCTTTCTACTTTGATAAACGATATTAAATGATATTAAGTATCCTCTTTCTTTAGGTGACAATGAAGTTTAAAATAATAATTTTACTTTATTATATTTTTGACCCTTGTATTACAGTAGTAGTATATTGGCCAAATAATGTTTTTACCAGAGGAAATATGGAATTAACTAAAACAGCATATAATCGCTTTCTCTTAGAAACTGTTGGTTTGGTCACCTGTAAGCATGTATCTGTTTGACAATTAAATAAATTTCAAGAAACGCTAATATGAGTTTTGAAAGATGTAAGTAATATTCATCATATTGAGGTACCTAAGGCATAATTCCAGTTTAAGGCAAAACAAGCCCTTGGTCTTGGCATAGCTTTTCTGTAGATGTGATTAAATGATTCCAGGAAATCTAATAAAATGCTTTGAGGAATTCTTTAAAGTCCATCAACTATAATTCCAGATCTTATATTTCCACGTGGAAATCCGCTATTTATTACCATCCTGGAGAAGAACACATGACTGAGCAGTGGTTTGGTAGTTTGTCTTCTAAGACTTTTTTCCAAACTGTTACTTATGGGGCTTCAAAGAGTCCTGGATACAGTGAATCATCCTCTAAACAACTGAAAAGAACAAGGAGAATCATTAAAAGACACAATTTTTCAGTTATTCTTCCAATGGACTCCACTAATGGAACTGTTCATATCAAGTGTTTGGAGTGAAATGAATGGGTCATTTGCATCAGCAAAAGCATCCTTTTGAGGATGAAAGAGGCTTTGAAAATCAGGCATCTAAGCTATTGCTCCTTCACCCTTTTTCTTCAAGGGACATTTTTGGAAGAAACATCAGTGGTTTGAGGAGAGACAACATCTTCCTTCTTGGATCATATTCAGTTTTTTAGTCAGTGCTTATAAAACATACATTTTTCCTTCTTGTCACGGTAGTATCTTACAGTGTCATCTCTTCACAAGTAATAAACCAAAGAAAAAATAAGGAGAAAGAAAAAAGAGGAGAGGGAAAGAAAAGTCAAGTGCACTTCTTTCTGGTATAAAGTCAAATTGTAAGAATCTCCACAAAGAAGAAGTGTGAAGAAAAAGATTGATTTGATCTGTTTATGTATTTATTTTAACTTTGCATCATACTTGATTTTGAACCTCTTAACTCTTATTTTTCCACTGATTTCCATGTGTTTGTTTCTCCTTATGCTGTTAAACAAGAACAATCGCTTGAGAGTCCCTTCCAACCTTAACCATTCTGTGATTCTGTGTGACAATATCTGGTTGATGTGAAGTCGCTAACTCCATCCTGGTTTTTTTTCTGTCTTTATATGCATATGTAACATCTTCCTCCTCTTTTTCGTCCAATTTGCTGCAAAACAGACTTTTCAAAGATTTTCAGAAAAAGAAATCTTCCAACTTCATGCAATGTGATGAAAGAATCGTATTTTCCTCATTTGGAAATGCAGCAGTCATGTAGAAAAGTAGCTGATCAGCTAATGTTATTTCAAAATGCTCGACAACAATTGGGCAGGGTAAGCAAAAAAGCTAGAATTTGCCCTTAACTTCCAGCATCAAAAGAGATAGGACTTGTAAGAAGACTCCTACATGAATAACAAAAGATTCTTCCTATGAAACTTCAAAATCAGTCTGAGGTCACGAGCATCTGGTAGAGGAGTGTTGTAAATGGTTGAGGAAGAGGACTGTGAAAACACTTCTTGTGCCTTAGCATTTCCACTGGCAAGCCCAGATATGTAAAGGCAAAGGTACCTAGACGTATCTAGAGATAGCTAGAAAAAGACGTAACAAGTTTCTCTTCAGATTTAATTGTATTTTTGCTAGAATTAATAGAAGACAAGCCTATATCTAATCTTCAAAACAAGGAATAACTATCAAGAAATATATCAATATTTATTAATGACTCTTACAACACCTTCTCCAGTATAAACACTTTTTAAAGAGAACTTCATTGGGTACTTGCAGCTGTGAAAGAGAAGGTAGAAGGGTTGCAAGAAGAAACACAGGTTGAACCTATAGAAACAAAACCATCTCGGAGTTTATGGCGCTCCTCATCAGTGAAAGTGTCTGAGCACTTGGCCTCGCCTTATAGCGTCTTTCTTCTGAATTTGCCCAACAAGATGCTAATTTCGATGCCGTTGACATGCCGCTGCACCCTTGGCTCACATGAGGAGGTGCTTCTCAAGGGAGGCAAGGGCCTAGACAGACGGGAATGCAAACAATATTAGTCATTCGCATTGAGCCGAAACCTTCTGTTTGTTTTAATAATACCGGGAGATATGCCTGATCTAGCATACACGTCTCAGTCTTTGAATGTCATCGCTTTTAAGAAGATAGAAGTGGTGAGGGATATATTGTTTCTTTATTGTTTTTTTTTTTGCATTTTCAATTGTGCACTGTACATTCACATACCGCTGTGCATTACAATCAAGCCTCTTTGATTACTTTCAATTTACACTGCAGGATTTTGTCATCCTTACTGAAAATTTCAAGGCATTTTACGCTAGACCCGTTCTTCCCCCCACCCCCCTTTAGATTTATTTACTACCTTTAGAAGTAGAAAAGTCCAATTTCAATCATGTTAGAAATAGCTCATTTCAGACAAGTACGTGCTGCTCTGCTTACAAAACATATATGAGGGGAATATGCAATTACCACAACTCAGTTTCCTGCCACAGAAACATTTCGGCATTATAGCATTACAGAAATAGAATGACATGCATAATGAAAGATTTCAAGATTCACCCAAGGCATTTATTCTCTTCACCTTAATGTTCTCGGCAGTCGCAGAGTATCCATTAAAAGGTACTATGAATTATGGTTGCCTAGCAACCGGAAGGAGCTTGTAACGGCACCAAAGAATGAAATGGCTGGTTGATAAAATGAATTTTCTCTGAGCATTAGCCTGTTGAAACTGCCTTTTCTTGTGGAACATAAAGTGCATTTATTTGTCTCATGCATTTTTTATTAGAAAATTATTTGAGTTCCAGGGACTTGAATCGTTTTGCTACAGGAGATATTTGATTTTAATGTGTTGCACTAAAATAAGTAATAAAAGGCATTTTCTTCAAAGTAAAGACCCCAAACAAACCTAGGTAGCTCCTTTTGAAGTCGGGAATAAAATCTTATATAAGGTATGTCATTACTGATTTCTAATTAAGAGTGACAATAGCTAGGACTTAAAGTAAACTTAAATTTTACCTTTGAAAAAAGGTTGGAGGTAGTTGGCCAATATGTGCCAGCTGGAGGAAGGATTTGGAGTTTTCCATGTGGATTCAGCAGGAGTAAAATCAACTTTCATTCTCCTTTGCCGTATGGAAGGGTAGTTGCATCTCAGGGAAGGTCGGGAGCAGTTGCATGGTTATATCTCGCGATCGAGGTATGGGTGTTTCTGTGCTAAAAATGTGCTCAATTTGGGCCTCCATTCAACTGAGGTGTTTCAGTTTTTGCAGACACTCTCCAGGCTTTCAATAACAGCCAAAGCTGGACAGGCACTTTTGGCAGAGAAGTTCTCCGCAAAATGCCAAAACAACAAAACCAGGGCTTAAGGGGGGATGTGTACAATTTGCTTAGTCTTTTGCCAGGAATATTTTCCAAGGTTCACAACTATCTGGTCAAAACATGAGACAAAGAGGGATCGAAAGGGAGAATGAGAGACCTTTCCCTTCAAGGATATTTAGAACATTTCTCTGGTTATGTAAACTTAAGTTTTAGTCTCCTGCAGAACATTATTTGAATAGGAACTTGACCTTTGGCTTCTACAGTCCATAACTATGCCCAAGTGAGACATTCCTTTTAGTCTGTTTCCCATATAACGCTTTCAATAGTCAACATAATTGTTCTTATAATCAATAATAAGGATGTTTTTAAAGGCTTCAGACCCTGATTTTCTCTGGCAGAGAGTTTCACTGACTCCCATAGGCTACAAGCCCGCTCCTGCACAGTGGGTCCGTAGCTGATATCTCCTGTAGGTGCTTGGCAAGACCTGGGGCAGGTCTGAGAGTGCAGTCCTTGGTGCGCTTTTGCATTTTCTTTTAAGGCAAGTGAGGTTGTGCACGTGCAGCTTGTGGGTTGAGTTTGGGAGCAGCAGTTCAGGAGAGTAGCCAGCGAGTGAGCCACACAAATGAAAAGGGCCACCCTTTCTTAGAAGTGATTATCACATTTGGGACTGGAACTGGAGTATGAAAGCAAATCTAAGCAAACTGGATGAGGTAAGATGACTCATATTTAAATGATACCTACCTGACAGTAAAGAAAAGCAATGAAGCAGACGAGAAGCATTAAAAAAGTTGAATTGGCTTTCAGTGAGCTGCTTTGTCACAAGACATTTCAGATGTATTTTTGTGTCTAGACCAGTTCCAGTGATGCTGCTGCAAGTATCACTGTTGACTGACTGGGTAAAGGAGAGGTCTATTGCAGCAAATGTCATTGCAAACGTTGGCAGCCTAACAGGCACGCGGATTTTAGCTGAGTTCACAACATGGCAACATTTTTACAGAACATTTTTTAGCGCACAAAAAATGCCTTAGCAGATACATAACTAAAGGCAACAGTAGCCTTTTTGGACAAAAATATAATCCCACTCAAGTGAAAATGAAAGGAAACCCATATTAAGTGGTAGGATCTTGCCTCTTTAATGTATGTGCCGGTAATCAAACATTAAAAGAGAAACACTGCTCATCTGCTACAAAGGTGCAAATTAAAATTCCAGAGAGAGAGCTTGACTGATTTGTTTAACAAAGAGTTTAATACAGCAGAATCCCACTTGAACATAAAACTATTACACTCACAATAATCCTGTCTAGCTGTTGGGAGATCCAAATTAAAACTCTCACTGATATTTGCTTAAATCTCATAAACTGCACAGAATTAGAGCATATTGAAGTTGTGTATTTACTGTGATCTTACAGTCTAATAGGTTTTTAACAATTTTAAATGATGACTGAAAATATGTATTTTCCCCTCAAATGATTCAAGTAGTGTATATTTTATTTCGGTGCTCTAATTTAATACCTACTTGTTTATTAACTTTTTGGTGTCAACATGACAAAGCTGTATTGAATGCAGACTAAATGTTCCATTTAAACAGCTAATTTATTTTGTTATTAGTATTAAGGTGTTATGAAGAGATTATTCAGTTGAAGCTGGTGGATTAATAACACTACTTCTCAACAGATATTTTCATGCTCATTTACTATGTTTCATTGTTTCCATTCATACCTATAGAAGAACAGATGTTTATATCTTTTCCACTTATGATTCTGGTGATTTAGTAACAATATTACTTACTGTAATCTAATCCACTATTCATTATCCTCTAGAGGGTTTAATTTATGGACTTTTTGTTATGAAAATGTTTAAATTATACAGACAGTTTAGAGAAAGGAACTGCAGTGCTACAGGACATCTCAAGTGAATGGCAAGTATTTCAGATTTAAGGTTTGTGACCTCTTTTCCCCAGACTGACTGCAGTGACATACTTGATTCTCTTCAGTTGGATGTGTGGATAAAAGCTTAAATCTGATTAATTGGTATGATTCCCCATATTGTGGTTAGTACACACTACACAAGTCTACTTAAAATGAGAATAAAATCACGGAGAAAGAGTTAAACTGAATGATCTCAGAAAGCCAGTAATTTGGCTGTTTTTAGATAGTTAAAAATAATCTTGGTATCCGTGATGTAGTCGTTCTTTTGTGAGTCTGATCTAATAAAACAAGAATGTGCACACACCCACCTAGAACTAATCATTATTCATGTTTTGTAGAAAAAGGTAGAGTTCCAGGTCTGCAGTTCTTGCTCATATCTGCATTATATATAAGGAATTATATATAAGGAATTAGATAAATGTAATTTATGGATATGTACCGATGTGCCAGCTGGAGAACAGAGAGTCAATCCTGTCTGTTGTTGCACATCACCAAGAATTACTCAATGAGGAACTAACTACTGTGGCAAAGTAGTTGCTATAAAGCAGTGAACAATATTAAAGTGGGAGAAAGGGCTTATTTTATAACATGCCCAAACATACAGAGCACCAAATAAGGAAATAAAATATATATATCTGTGTGGGAACCCATAAAACAGTAGCGGCTTCTCACAATAGTTGCACTGCTTGTGTTGTGGCCATTTTTTCAAAAGAACTTGTTATATCAGAGGAACATCTAGTGCATCTCTGCATAAATATAATGAAAACAGGGTGCGATTTGACTAAATGCACTGACTTCACCACCACACACTGTATGTGAATCCGTCAAATGTGAAGCAGGTTGCATAAGAGCACTCTATTTCTTACCACTGCCTGAATAAATAATGTACAAAAGCCTCCTCAGAAACAAAGTCAGTAACTAGCTGTCTGGTTACATGTACTTTTTTATGTCTTTCAGTTAACTCAAAAGACCTAAATATGATAGAGAGCGCTCTGGAATATTATGTGGGTTTGAGATACTCTCTGGGGAACCTTTATCTGCATGTAGGGTTTTTCATATGTGACAGTTTTATATCACGGATAATGATCTCCATATAATAAGTAATCTAAATACAGTCAAACTCATCATGAGTGAACATGGTTTATTTTGTTGAACTGCTTCATAGATCAAATTTTAGAAATCTTTTTAGAAATTATATTAAAAAGGTTATATTTTTAGCTATTTTCTGGCATGTAACATATCTCTTTATTAAAATAGAAGGCACATCACTGTTTTTTCCACTGACACATGCTACAGTCTGTTGGGATTGTCATAGCCAGGAAAACTACCTTGTGATATTCCTTTCATTTTGTACAGGCATGTACAAGAAATGCTGCATTGCTAACCAGAAAGGCAAGCATTGAGAAATACTGGGGAGTGATCAGGGAAGCAGTGAGTGCTATGAGAACTAATATATTTTTACCATCAAACTAGTAATTGAGGAGTCTTCAAAAAATATGTGCTAAAAGTGCTGTGTTTTTAGNACTGACACATGCTACAGTCTGTTGGGATTGTCATAGCCAGGAAAACTACCTTGTGATATTCCTTTCATTTTGTACAGGCATGTACAAGAAATGCTGCATTGCTAACCAGAAAGGCAAGCATTGAGAAATACTGGGGAGTGATCAGGGAAGCAGTGAGTGCTATGAGAACTAATATATTTTTACCATCAAACTAGTAATTCAAAATATATGTGCTAAAAGTGCTGTGTTTTTAGCAACCATGTGCATTTATGTTCCTCCTCCTGTTTTAGTCTTTTTTTTTTTTTGGCTACTATCCTCTCAATTATTATATAGGTTAGCCAAAAGACCAACTAAAAAGTTTATGTGGAATAAACAGAGTTTTATACACAGTCAAAAACTGATGTAATGGTCAGAAGCAGACACACAAAAAAAATTGCCCATGGCAAGTGTTGAAAAAGAGTTATACCAAAAGCATGGCGAAAGCTTAGTGTTCTTTGTCTTTCCATACTTTCTCTTTTTTAATAGAATTGGATTCTCATGTTTTTGCTTAGTGCTTGTGTGTATGCCCTGTGTGTTTATTTTGTGCGTACAATGACGTTTGTTTGTATACATCTCTAATTTGCGTGAAAAAGCTAAAAGTGGTATTTTATGTAGGTAGATGGGCATCCATCTACAAGAAAATATATTTCTTTGTATACATTTGCAGTTGCTCAGGTGAATGCAGAGTAGGAGTATCACAGTCAAACATGCAATTTACAAATTTAATGAATCAGATGAATATTACATTCAATACATACATATAAATATATAGAATGCATATATATATTTGAGAGGAGTTTAAATTCCTTGGGTGCTCCAGTGAAAATCTGCCCTTTTTATTTAAAGACAGAAGAAATTGATGAAGAATGTTCAGTGACAATAGGTAGGGAGGATATGAGGACTTTCATGCTTGGGTAAGAGTCTCTGATTTTTTTTTTTGAGTTTTTGAGTATATGCAGTTTACAGAGCTACTTTGAGTTGAAAATGCATATAGTGACATTTTCAGGGTAGGCATACACTTCCATTTTGAATCTTACTGCCTATTGAACTAAGAACAGGACAGAGAATCCTTTTGTTTCTATAGTATTCCCAGTGAAGTCCATACAGTTCCCCTGAAGGGTAGCAGTCCAAAAGCCAGATCAAGTGGCTGACAAAAGAAATGATCAGATCAGGGTAGTATTGACAGAGGGCGAAAGCCGCTCCTAGGTCTTCCATGTTAAGGATCAACTCCAGTTAAAATATTTGGAAATGTTTATAGTTCCTCTGGTGGACTTTGGATTAGATCTTTGTTGTGCATCCACAACTCTCATTTGGCTTTTATGTCTGTTGGAGAAATTCCTGTCTGTGCCTCAGTTTTTCTGTCTTAAATAGGAAAATAGTGTTTGTTTATGTTACCAGAGCCCAGGAGCTGTTCGGAAGGTGCAGTAAAATAGGGTGGTTGCATTAAAAAGGCAGTATGTAGGAGTCTTTTTTCTTACTTATAAATCTTGTATTATGGATCCTTTGTACAAATAAATAGTCTGTTTTACGTTTTACATTGTGAAGTTAATGCAATTTCTTAACCTTAGACTTGTTTTGTTTACTCTGAGAAAGCAGAAGCTACTACTGTTCTTCCTCAGTGTGGAATTTGACTTGAAGGTTTATTTTTATTGTATCTATTTGGATAGAAAACAAACAAACAATACAGATATTGTAAAGAAGCTCATAAATTTGTGTCACACTCTGCTTCCCAGGTCTTAATCAAGGATTTATCATTTTCATTCATTGTCATTTTTTTCCAGAGCAGATTGAGATAAATGTCTTTAATCACTCAACCATTGCAGGTGCCTGTTCCACTTGGAGGAAGTGGTTCTAAACATCTGCATTAGATGGAGAGAACAGCTAGGACCACCCCCTTCAGAACTTGCCCCCATGTAGAGAGCAGGCTGTAAAAGCGTGCAAGTCTTTGCCCACATAAACTTTGCTTTCTGCACATGTCCAGAGTTCAACTTAAGGCAGTGTTGAGACTTTTTAAATTCTGACACCAAAGAATCCAAAGAATATCCTAAGAATTGCAAATGGTAATTATTATTATTGCTCTTATTTCCTTTCTATTTCCATAGTAATAATATGGCATTTTATCTATATTGAAAGAGAAGTTTTGTACCTTTTTGGTTTTACTTTACCGAAGTACTATGGGAGAAGTTTTGTTGGGGTGGAGAGAAGAAGAAAGGAGGGAGGGGACACCTTCATCTCTTTAATCTCTTTGCTTTCTTATCAGTTTAACTGAAGACTTTCTGGCTTTCATCCTTACTAGATCTTTCTTTGACTCTGGAGTCGGAACAAGTTCCTTTTAGTTGTCATAGCTGGTGTATTCTTGCAGTGAGAAAGATTATTGCCTGTTTTACCACTGATCCTTTTTTTTTTTCCCTGCATATAAAGATGTTTTTCTTAAGAAAGTGAGACTTTCACCTTTGTTTCGGTCCCTGTATGTGTTTACAGGCTGCCCACATCTTGCTAGAGAGGGAATCCAAAGGCAAGAATTGCAAATAGGCGCAAACTTACACATCTCATTTGCCAAGAGGGGCCATTAGCAGAGTGTCAAGAGGCGGGTCTGTTGTGCTAGTTTTGTTTTTGGATGAGGCAGGAGCATTCAGCAAAATTTGGCCACCTTTACTTCCAAGGAGAAACTGCAGTAATTTACTTCCATTACACCCAAACGTCATATCAGAACTAGCACTTCCCCTGGGTTACAAGGGAACGCTATGTCCTGAGCAGGTAAAAACTCCAAAATACGCTTTGGTTGGCCACAGGTACTTTGTTCTGTTGGGTGCTAGTTTATTCTTCTCTGGGATTTGAAATACTCTCTAGACAAGGGGCAGTTGAGAGTGCTCTAGGAGCAAGGATCATTGCCCAGCACTGACATAGACCTGTGGTTGCTCCAAAAAAACAAATCTCATCTGGATCCAACTAGGATCATAGGAACATTTTTATTTTTCTAATAAAAACTGGTCATTTTGAAGAGCTTTTAAACATATTTCCATAGGTTTTTTTTTCTGTGTCCATTCCTGAGTTAGTGACATATTTGTTAACATCTTTGCTAACATGATGAAGTGTTCATTTATCTTCTGACATTTTTATTTTACTATTTGCCTTTGTGGAGGAAAAGATATATAAAATATGCTAACTAGACATACTAGGCTAACTAGGTAAGATGACCGTATTTTAAGGTTATGTTTTATGGTTTTCACTGATCACTTAATTAGGAGTAAATTATCGGTGAGATGTTTTAATTCTATTCACCATGCTGGTTGGGACAATGACCTGCACCCTCGCTTTTATGCAAAATGGCATTTTTAATTTGCAATTAGGAAAAAAAATCTTTAAGTTTGACTTTGCCCACAGATACTGATTTGGGCCGCTTCTCTCTCTGCATCCAGGGGAACTTGTTGTTCTGTGGGATGTTTCTTAAAATTAAAGAAAGGAGACCTGGTCTGTAAAGATTCCCCAGCAAATATATGCAAATAAATATATAAAGAGAAATTAGCTGATAGCATCAATGATGTTAATTATGTTTTTCAGAGATATTCTAGGAACTCATTCTTTTGTTTGTAGACACCCTTATTTCCAGTGTACTACTGCCTCTAATGATACATTATCTATGCCAAATTAGTTAGGCAGAGGTGCAACTTCTCCAATTTCAGACTGCAAACATAAAACTGAGCTTGTAAACGCAAGCTTGGACTTTTGAATATCTGGCCCTAAATGTTTTGTGGCCCTCAAACAATGCACACTTAAAATTGAATTACACCGAGAGGATAACATGATATTGTGTTGTCTTCTCTATGGTTCACAGTAATTCTTATCATTCATTTCCAGAAGACATTGTTTTGTTTTATTCCTGGCATTAGAGACAAGCCCTTAATGTCCTTAATTTTGAAGGACTCCTTATGTAAGAGCTACTTGCTCAACAAGACCTGTTCAAATGGGTGAAGACAAATCGGTTCGGGCTTACCCATCACATTTAGACATAGCACTGTGCAGGAAGAAGGGTGTGAGGGTGATGGCTGGGTAGGGCCATCCCGTCCTGCAGTGTCCCACTGTCCTGAGAATAAAATCTGACTGTGGGGTTATGCGGTCCCCAATGAATGAGGCTGTGCAAATTACCCAACGAGGAGGCTGGTCAAGATGTGCGCTTTACGTAGTGACCCCATGCTTAGCACTACAGCAGCGGTGTTGCAGTGGAGAGTGTGAGACTGAGCACTGGACTTCATACCAAGTTTGCTGAATATTATGCATAAACTGCTCGGCATGCAATGGCTGTTAATTAGACTCATAAGCAGCAGTGTGAAAGTGAAAACATTCTACAGTTAAATATTGGTAGGCCTGAGCTGTAGTTAAGCTACTTAAGGAGCAACTATCGCCGGTGTATAGAATATAGCAACAGATTTGCATAACATAAACTTTCAGAGTATCAAGTTGTGGCCCATATTCTTGTGATATTATCATTACTAATCTCATGGCTTAGTACTCCATGCTTGACAGGCTACTTATACATTCTAATAAACTGTTATTACACAGACACGCTTGTGGAGTAACCATAGTTACACTCACATAGTACACTTCTTCTGGTTAAAGTAAACAAAAATATAATCATCGGGGTCAGTATTGGAGCTTTGTAGGTTAAGAGTTTGCTGCCAGCAATGAATAAAAGGAATGTATCTAGCAGTTCAAAGTAAAATTCACTCTGCCTTTTATGAGGATTGAAACATGCTATTAAAGTAAATTATTACAATGATTTGTTTTATTTTTGTCTTTGTGATATGATCACTTTGAACCATCACCATTTTCGTTAGAGAACCTGAAAAAAATTCCTCCTTAGTACCAGCCTCATCATCTCGATAGTAACTTGACAGTCCATTCTAATGCATTTTAACCAACATATAAATCATTTTGTGGAGCCTAATGATTTATTACTGCTGTAATGAACTTCAGAGGCATCAATACATTAGTATCCACTTTGAAAAAAAGCCATTGTCAAATCCTATTGGAATGATGATCAGTTTACTATTGTTATTAATGACCCCGATCAACTCTTTGGATCTATGAATAACCCTGTTAGATGACAGAGGTCTTCCATTTGGGCAAAAATCAATGCATATGTAAAGTAAAAGTATGTGGCTTTCTAGACCCTTTATCAATGCCTGTGTTTCTCTTGTCTGCTGAGATTCAGAGTAGCTTTTAAGTTGACCTAAGGATGATTTAGGAACAGGAATCTCTGAAAATATTTCAAATTCAAAATTAAGCAATGAATTTGTGTCAGCAGCTGTCTGTTGCTTTGTTCCAAAAACATTTTACAGGTGTGATTAGACACTGAGCACTGAATATATACTGTGAGATCCCTACTAGTATCCTTTATCCTCCTCATTGGTTAAAGGAGCTCAGGAAATACAGGAATTATATTACGGACCATGCCAAGTGCCCATTCTTAAGTTCCTGAATGATTTTTTCACCCTTTCTTTTTGAGATCAAAAATAGACCTTAGTGACTTGACCAAAATAGTAATTACCATGTTAGGTTTTTTCAGAGTTTAGATATGTCAGAGATTTGACCTGTGAGGCTTTTAAAACTGACCTTGTTGCTTCTTTCCATTCATTAAGCTACAACCTTTGCTCTCCTGTCATAAAAGATAAATGAAGATTCACACAATCTTTGTTTAAGAGAAGATTTATTGTTTACACTAATGCAGATTAAGTAGAAGCAAACCAATTATTTGTTGTGCCAATCATGTCTTCTTGAGCTTTAAGTCAGTCATCAAGATTTTATAATTATCATGTCTAAATCTTCACTACAGATAAAAGGGTAAATAGATTTTTTATTTTTTCTTTGAGGTTTTATTGTACTGTGTGCACAAATGGAAGAATGTTTTCAAGTTTCCTTGTAATGATCTCAAAAAAGAAAATAAATTTCAAAATTTAAAAGCCAAAATCTGGCTTTCCAACACATAATATTGTATGTAAATGATTCTTCCTCAGTTTTTCCCACCTGGAAAGAAATGATAGAATTTCTGTTGCCACAGAAGCACAATTTTGGGTGTACGATTTAAAAGCCAAAGACATGGTGCCAAACAAAACTAGAAGATCATATTCAGTACTTTGCTCAGATATCTTCTGATAGAGAAATGGATAAGCAAGACAATACTAGCCCATTGCTTGGGAGCCTGTAAACTGATTTTTGCTGATTTTTGTCCTCACTTTGGCTAATATATCCTTCATGTGGAAGAAAGTTGCTTGAAACTGCTTGTTTAATGCCAGATTATGACTAACACTAGGTGAAGTCACATAGTGGCAGGAGGAAAAGAAGCAAAAATACCTTCCAGCATATGTGCACGATCACGTCCCTCAAAATCTGACGGAGCCGACTGAAAATGCCCAGACTTAATAAAAAGTTTTGGGTAGGGGGGAGTGGGGGCACACGCCTCTGGAGCTGCTTTAGCTCATCTCTCCTGTTGTCACAGACTTGCTACTGCTGCAGCTCACTACACAGTGAGTTGCGGCTAATTGCTGCAGGGTGAACCTAGGTGGAAACCACAACATGGCTTCTCTTTTGGCTTCTGAAGTGCTCTGCAAATGTGCTTGTGTGAAATCAAATGGCAATATAATCTTACAAGGAAACATAGAAAGCAGCTTTGGAATGAAAAGATGATGAGAATAGTCCTCCCTTTAAATATATGTCTTAAGGTATGGTGGTCACCTTTAAGAGCAGTTTGTAGTCAAAAATTCATATTTTTGACCTTGTACATTCAGATAGTGCATACTCTGCCCACTACTAATCAGACTTTTTTTTTCTATTACGTAAAACGAAGCATTTTCATTCTTAAGGTATAGTTCAGACCATTGCTAGGGAAAATCATAAGCAGTATTTTAAAGTAGTGGAAATCCAAGTATATGTTTAAATTTGAGTAATGTTTGTGGATCATTTGATCTGAAATAGCCCAATAATTCGTACGTTTCTGATCTTGACTTTTTGAGGCCGTGGGAGCCAAAGTATAGCTTAGCTTCTTGATTCATGTACAGTTAAGCAAGGCTCTGCTGCTTAAGCATGTCAGATGAGATCAAGTTTTGCAAGTGCTCACAAGTTTGCTATCCAGACCTGCCATTTCAAAACTATACTGGAAAACAACCCAAAGTCATGAGTCGTGTACCCACACCTCTGCCAAATACATGTGGGTAGCTCCACAAATGGGGTCAGCCTAGGTCTTGCCATCTGGAAGGAACAAATCAGATCAGCAGTTGGATAGCATTTAGGTATAGCTTGTTCTTTTGAACACGCTGCAGTTTTTAGAAAGCTAAGTAGTATGGCACTTATTTCAGTGAACATCTGCTGCATAAATTAAATAGTTTTCAGGAGATAGCATAGAAGTTGAAAGCTGCATTCTAATTCTGCATCCTGTACTTCGGTGTAATTCCTGGAGCCATCAAAACTGCACTTCAAAGGAACAAAATTCTCTCTTGAATATGTAGTGTCTGATGCATGCTGAGTTATTCATTTAAATCAGTGTTTACATAGTTATTAAACATCCATTTTTCTTTAAATTAGAATAGGCCATTTAAACATCCATGTATTAAAATGTCTCTCATTTCTATATCTCAATATCAGAATCTCTAGATATCTAAATAGCTGTATACTATAATAGACAATTTGTATATTATTCTGCATGATAACTATTTTAAATATTCCCTTGTATTGACAACCTTTCTAATTCAATTGCATCAAGAACTGGGAAATATTTCTGTCTGACATAGAAAAACACAGTACCTTTGTTACTGCAAGACTTGAAGGAGTAGATTGTAGTTATAAATTATGTCTTTTGTTCTGGTTCTTTTAAGAAATACATTTCTTATTCTGTGTGGGAGAGGTAAGTGCTTTGCATTTTACCAAAATGGTTATGAAATGCTATGTCAGTTTGTTATACCAATAAATCATTAAGATGAGTGTTTCAAAATATAATGAAACTGTAGTCCTGATTCAGGTCATGTCACAGTCAAAACAAAGAAAGATTTGCTGTGTTTTTCTATCCCCGAATTGGAATCTATGTGCTGTAAAAAAATCTCAGACTACTGCAAAGAATTCTTCGCAGATACAGAGCTAAATGAGTTCAGCTTCTTGCAGATTCTGATAGTCTGGGGCCAGTAGCACTATTTACAATAATAATTATAGCATTTGGATTCACTACAGAACAGTAACAGGAAGATGTCTTTTATTAAACTATTCTCAGTAAAAATAGAACATTTCATTTGTCGTCAGTGAAGATTTTCTTAGTCACATTAGTTGCCAGCCACAGTGGCCCAGTCAGACTTAAACGTTTCAAGATTATCAGAACTGTCAATTGCCCCATAAATGTAGAAACACTATATTATTCTACAATAAAGTGGTGTTCTCCTGAATGGGAATTTTAGTCTGTCTATTCCAAATTTGCAGTCAGAGATTGCTTTCATAATATTCATATTATCAAATAACGTGGAAGAAGATGTTGGAAAAATATGTAAAATATATAAAATAATTATAAAAAAAAGCTGAAAAGTGTGGCTTGCATTTCTATGTTACCACAACTATTCACCTATATTTCAACTGGTGAAAATGAAAAAGATTATCATAGAATTTTGTCATCTCCTACTTTCCCTGATTGCCTTTTAAGCATGTTTATGTTTGTGAGTCCTGAAATTATGGAATGAATTAGAGACTGAAAAACTTAGGCATCACATTGATAACATGCTTATCATTCTAAACTACTCTTTGTGTTATAACTATACCTGTCATATATGTGAATAGATCAAGATTAATTGGTCATAACTTTTCTGCCATCATTTTTTAAAATTGAGAGAAGGATTTTGGATGCACTAAGAGCTTGTCCAGCTCCAGACTGATACAGGTAATGTGGAGGTGTTAGGCCTTAGTGTAGAAGGAGGAGAAAAGCAGTACTTTGGTCCTTTTTTATAAACTTGTTTTTCTGTTGTGTCTCTTACTTGGTTACTTGCATGTCAAAATTTTTGAGAGAGAGGATCTAGCATCTATTATTTTACCTACCCTGTAGTCCATTTCTTTTTCAGAAAGTTACCACTACTTGTACCAGTAGTTATGATATGATGCAGTTTGTCTTACGTCAGAAATTTTGATTTTCTTACAGAAGATTTGAAGTGTAGGTCAACAGAGTGTTATAGAAGACATTTTAGGATCCTCCACTTTTCTCAATCAATCATGTGCATATTTTGTAAGCATTTTGGTGCACTTCTCCTTAGAAACCAAGAATATACATACAATACAAATGTCTTTTGTAGCTGATGGTCAAGGTTAACAGAAGTATCCAGGTATGTTTTTCTTTGTTCATTCTAAAATTCTTTTATTCTCTTGTCTTCTGAAAATGCAGAACAAGACAAGATTTTTTTTATTAATGTGTTTATAAGTGTAGCAGTAGAACTCCATTTTGTTGGAATGTTGGAATCAGTCCTGTATTCTTCAGAGGAAGAGGACACTTGTAAACTCATTCAGTTGCATACCTGTAAACACCCCTGGGACCGGTTTTTGACTTTACATTCTTGAGCAACTCCTCTGTTTTTTTAAGATGAAGAGTTACACGGTTAAAATGACAATTTTGTTTACTCTAAATTACTCTACATGTATAACTCGTCTGTCTGAAAATCACTCTGCTTCTTGCCTGTTTGAAAGGGTAGGTTGCATATTAAAAACAGGAGAAGGAAGGATAATTGAGGGAACTTGACCTGTCTAGTGCATTACTCATATCCTCCGCTTTCGAAATGTAATGTAAACAAAGACTGATGCATAAGCTAAAGTTGACTTTGTTCAGCTTATTTTCTTTCCATATGCTTCTAATTTCCTTATTCCACTAGTTGCTCACACATCTCTCATCAGTCTTTCATTAGTTATTCAGTTGGATTTTATGTAAACTAAGTCCTGAGGTCTACATACTAAACCTGAGATAGTAATTATGAAAATTGCCCATGCAAATTGAGTGAGGGCACACTTAAATTACCAGTTAGAGGCTTTGCTACTGGTTTACTTGTATATTTACCTGAATTGCATCCATAATTGCAGTAATTATGTGCACAGCCATAGATGCACTTTTGCACACACAGCAGCTACTTTTAAAATTTCTCTCTGAAATGAGTAAAGTGATTCTTTTTCTCTGAGAGATTTAAGAGATCATATGGTGAGTTCTACTGATGATTACTGGTAGAGGATGGCCCCATTCTAGATTATTCTTGACATGTAAAGGGTCTATTTTATTAGACTCTACAGTTATGCACTGGTTGGATGGTACACTCTAGCACAAAGAGATCACCCAAGGGCAGCTTTTGGCACATGATCAAGACAAACAATGTGGCTAGGTCTTTCTTTTTTCTTTATTTGAGATATTCAGTCTCTATATCAAGTCATTCTGAGATTATGTGAATTCTAATCTTTCTAATCGTTTAATAATTCTTTTCCATAGCATCTGAGTACATGCCTGTTGATGGTAACTTGGCAGTGTAAGTAGTGAGTTTTTGGCTAAGTGCATAGGGTACATCTTATTCAATTATATTCGCTTGGATTTCACCCATTAATCACTGAAAATTAGAAGCAAGCTTTCTGTCTGTCAACAGAGCTGATGAGAGCAGAAGAATTTGGAGATTTCAGAGCAAGCTTTCATAGCAGCCTGAATACAAAACAGCATTTTGTACTGTATGAATACAATTGCTTACCTTCCTATTCAGTTTCAGATGAGAGTAGGTTAGACAGTCCAGGATGGAAGTGAGAAATAGATTGGTGTGGCCAGAAGAAAGAGTAGAGGGGAAACTTCCTAGAAAACATCCAGTTTGCTTTAAAATGATATTACTCTTCATCCATACATAAACATTTGGTTTACATTTGGTAATACTTTGGTGAGCTTGAGAGGCTCTGTTGAGAAAACATCTTGGTCATTTCTTGGAAAGGTTTTCTTCTTTCCAGACATCATCACTCTGGATGCTGGAGTTCATCTTGTTCAACCTGCATCTGGAAGCTAATTTCTTGCAGGTATTCCAAAAATTTGGTACTCATTCCCTCAACCTCACCATAATCCTTTTGTATTGCAGTAAATCTTGTATAATATGGGTGAAGTACCCCAAGTTTTGTGACTGTCCATAGAAGGATTTACCACTGTTTTGTTTCTAGGAAAGGCGTACAAAAGTGTTCGGTCACATCACATTCTTACCACAGGCTTCAGTAATCTTCCCTGAAATGCAAGAATAGACCAAAATCACTATATAAATGGTCATAAAAACTCACTTCCTCAATTGTTGATTGCTGCTTGGCAAGGATGAAAGTTTGAAAAGAAAAAGGAAGTTTTCTCAGCCAAACCAAGGCTGCTGCTTTATTCTGAAGATGAATGGAACAATAAGATGCTTCACAATCAAAAGGAATAAAGAGACCAAATAATAAGTTTAAAAATGAAAAAAAGCTAAAGTCAGGATTGTGCTAAATGTATTCCTTTTCAATAAGATTTGCCCTCTGCTTTTTTTTCTGCAAATATTTGGTATATTGATGAGACTTTATGTAGGAAGTTAGCCAACATTTAGAAATACTAAACCAGCAAAATAAAGAGATATTCTTAAGAGAAGGTTTCTATGAAGGATTTTTGTCATGCTATAATATAACAGTCACTAAGCAGTATAGATTTATTAATTTTAATCTTTTGTGACTTCATCTTCTATATAGTTGAAAATAAAATAATTGAAATTTTTTTTGTTTCAAAATTATAATATTGGACTTGGCAAGCTGCAAAGAGATAATTATACTGGAGATGTAAAATAGGTTTTAGAGACAAAACTGTAAATAATACAATACAGAAGAATGATGGACTTATTAGCATATCATTATATTGCTTTCTCCCTAAGAGCCTAGCATATTTTTCATAACTTACAAAAAGTATTTTGCTTAGAAGTAACACATATGCTTAACATTTACAAAATTCACAGTATTTGACTATGGTATTAGGTTTCTAAATTACTAACTTTATGTTGCTGGGAAAATTATGACAAGATAGTTACAAATATCAGTAAGTTTATCACTTGATAACAAGATCTTACTTATGAAAAACAATCTCTTGGGAGTTAAACGTTTTGCAGACCTTTTGTTTCAACTTCCATTTACAGTATCACTCATATTAAGAATTTACAGGACTGCAGCATATCAACCGGAAGCGTTGATGAAAGATCCATTTACTGTAGTTGTTTAAATCATCCAACACATTCTTCTGGGTTTAAATTATGATTTTGTGGTTGATTAAAAAAAAAGTGAAATTATTTGAGGTTTGTTTTTCTTCAAGAGTTAGATATCAGCCAGGAAAATATCTGATCTTGATTATCAAGGAAAATATCTTAGTCCAGAAGCAAACTGAAAATCATCCAATGCACATCCCAAAACTAGATGACTTTGATTGTTGCCAAAGACAGAAGTTGATGTTGATCAGTGGATAATGTCTAATCACAGTTCTATGTGACTTAGCACCAGGGTGTCAGGAAGTTATGGGAGGCTTCATTCAGTTTAATACAACTGTTGTGTATAGGAATGCAAGAGCTAACATGATGTCACTCTTTCCATCTGAGACTCAGCTTAAGCAGTTTGCTTAAGTAAGTGTTAGAAGGGGTTAATTATCAATAGACCTTGAGAACGGTAAACCAGCTGAGTCTTCCTAGTCCAGCTGTTCCTAATTTTTTTCATGTTCAGACTATGCTTATGGTTAAATCTGTAGAAGATTGGTGAAATCTTCTACAGTCATAAGTCCATTTTGTAAGCTGCAATCCCAGATAGGAAACTACAGCTCCAGGCAATAATTTCAAGGATATTTTGTCAGAAAATGTTGCAGTTTGAAAGCTGTAGTAGTGTGTGGGGGGGAAGGAGATATCGGATTCACAGTCTGTGGACTGTANGGACATGTTCCCATATATCTCCTGTTGGACAGCTACTGTGCGGCTTATCAGCGGCCCAGCACAGGGAGTGCAACAGAGTTTGGCCGCGGTGCCTTCACTCCGCTCCATCCTCCGTTACTCCCCTTTGCAGCTGCGAGGAGGGCAGATTGTGTTGCCCAGGGAACTGTGGAGGAGTAGGGTCCGGGCATACCAGCCATCCTGGAAGCGGCAACTGTGTATCACCCCAGCAAGCTGCTGTAATGCCAAAACTTCTGTTAGGCCCTAGGTTTTCTCTCAAGTTTCCCCTTTTCCAGGCCATTCTTCCACAGTTTCACATCACAGTGACCAAGTGGAAGAATATGAAGCATTTCAGACTAGATCTGCCCATGTCATGTCAGTTTTAAAGATTGGACTTATATGACACTGGAATGGAAACAAGAACCCTTAAATGTTCAGAACAGCAGGAAATCTTGTAAGCCTGATGATGAAGGCAGTGGGGTGATTCAAGCATGTTGTAAACTCAAGTGTAAGACCTTGCTCTGCCCTTTATTTCTGTCCAGCACCTAAACTGGACAACCTTGGAAAGAGAGCCTATCCTCTTACAAAAGCCTTTTTCAGTGAAATGTCTTACTTGTATTAAATTTCATTGACAGTATTACAAAATCTCTAGTTGAGGTTGATGTGCTGTAGGGTACAGCCTTAGGAGGGAATAAGTATTTGTTCAGACTGAGGTAAGATAACAGATCCTACAAACCTTCCTGTAGAATTAGGAAACACAAGACACCCTGGTGTTGCACCAACTTTGCGGTGTTACAGCAGATTTAGTGTCCTTTCATAACCGGAGTGAACTTTCTGTGCCTTCCCACATGGAGATCCTCTGCGCTGAGCCAGTCTGCTAGCACTGTGCCTCATGAACATGGCTTTGTGGAGAAGATAAACTCAATGAGCAACAGTTTTCTCTGACAAATGGATGGGCAAATGGAATGGTCAAAGTGGAACGGCAAGAGGTCCCGAAAGACACAATTTAGCTGAACTTGAATTCTGCACAAACCACTTTTGAGAAGTCTATTTACTTTATGCAGAATATTGAGAATTTCACACCTTTATGCTGAAGCCTACAGCCTAGAAAGAAATGACTCTTCACTGTCCTTGAACTTTGCATGGTGCACAGGGTGGGAACGGAGGAGCACCCGTTCCCCAGGGGATCATCATCAACTCTAGAAATAGTTGCTGTGCATTGAAGTAATGCAGCTATTAAAATCTAGGTATGAGCTCTTTCAAAAGGAGATGAGAATGGAAGAAGATCATGAACTAACAAGATATACAGTATCGATTCTCCAGGAATGATCTGCAATTACACTTCTTCTATTTTATGTTTCACCTGTCTTTATTTTTCCCTGTTGTATGTGTCATTAATGTGTATAGGTCTAGTGGCTTCTGCTTGGGCAGCCATCCCTTACTGACACTAAGCTCATTAAAATAATACAAGAGGCTGAATGGACTAGAAGTCGAAAGGGTTACTTGGTCATTCAAGGTCACTATATCTTTCTCAAACATTTTCATACCTCCCAAGTTAGCAAATGACTGCATCCATGTTGCCCAAGTATACAAACATTGGCATAACCAAATCATACACATAGAGACAGGCTTAACATAGTAAATATTATAGTCAAGTCACATATAATTCTTTCCTAACTGTTAACATCCTTAAATACTTTTATTTATTAAACACCTCAGTCTAATTTTAATACATCAAATTTCTTTCAAATTAAAGACTTTCTAAATGCTATACACAGTGAACTTGCTTTCGAAATATGTGACGAATTTGAGTATCTTATTGCAAATTTATTTATTTAAATTGTAAACTCCCCAATCCTCTAAAATATTAAAATATTTAAAATAAATATTCTAAAACGCAGTGGCAGGTGCATTGGCATCACTGAGAGATACACAGCTATGCACTAACTACTTCCTTACTCCTGCATAGTGCTTAGCTTACACTGCTTACGTGCGGCCAGATCCTGTCTGCAAATCTGCTGGAAAATTTATAAAATCAGCTACTTGAGGATGACACATACAAGAAAGACCGTCCAGGTGGTTTTATTAATATAACTCTATAAATATAGCCTCCTCTGCTTTGTGGTCAGTATACTTTGCATTTAGGCCAACTTTTTTAAAGAAGATAGATAGCATGAACAACACATGACAGATATCACGTTGCTTAGCTTCCTACGGGAAGATAGTTTTATATTATTGTGATGAACATCACAGAAAAAAATAACAACCCCCCCAAAAAAGGCAAAAAAAACAAGAATAGAATAGAATAGAATAGAATAGAATAGAATAGAATAGAATAGAATAGAATAGAATAGAATAGAATAGAATAGAATAGAAGCCAGTGCAAGCTACAGTCCTCTCCCATTGGCTATTGTGTTGTGGCTGGATAAGCACAGGATCAGAGCACTTCAAATACAAATATAGTTGTATTTGCTTCCCTTTTTCCTCTGACCTTACAGCAAGCATAGCTTAGCACAGTTTATAGTATTTCCAAGGATCTGGTTTGCATTTCAAGATTTAATCATTCCATGTCCTTTGCATGCTTCTATTTTTTTGTTGTCTAAAAGAATAGGAAATAATATTGCCTTTCTCAAGCCTCTTTCTGACTTCATTTCTTCTGATGAAAGACTGTTGATTCAGGTGTGTTTGACTGAACCTGTGACTATGCTGCTGACTCAGGGATTCTTTAGCGTCACCAAAATGAATGTGAAATGCATGATTGTTTTTCTTATGTAAATAATTGGTGAAATAGAAAATGGTGCTGTTGTTATTTGCAAAATGCAGTGAAAGGATAATATTGTTATCAACAGTGGTGTGCTAGAATATTTGACTTGTACTTCCTAGATTCCATTTGTGGGCTGTCAACCTGTACCTGCTGTTGCCTTGTAAGCATTAGACACTTAAAAAAAAAAAAAAGAAGGAAAAGATAGCACAAATTATTCACCATTAATTCTTGAAAATGAGTCACTATTAAAAGCTTAATTGTTTGCTGAGAGGGTCCAAATTAGTGGACTTTGCAAGATCAAACAAAATTGAAGATATTTGTCCAAATTAAAATGGAAACACGCATCCAGAATATACCAAATGAACATGTATGCTCCTGTAATAATAATTTTATTATCTTTGGCTTGCAGGCCAGACTTTTAATTATGACCCTTTATATCAGTGAAAACCATGTTTTTGGGATTAAAAACCTATTTCTTTAACTAGTCTAGTTAAAGACTGGGGTTTGATATATTCTATGCTACAACTTTTATAAAAACCAGAGAACACTTCTAATAACACTTTTCTAATTTCATGGTTCAGTGCACAGTCAGTAAAGATTTAAATAATTCAGAAAGAAAGCCTATTCTGTTTCTTTATTAGAAGTTTGAGTCAGGCAAATTCTTTGACATTTAATAGGTTTTTAACCCTTTTAATAACTTCTTATAATGAAATTTATTGGAGGTTGTTTTAAATAAAGGGTTATTATATTAGAGTGAATAGGAGTCGGTAGTTTTTTATGATTAGTTTTGAGACCTTGGCCCTGTGTGACTCAAAGGATATTAAAACATAAAGTAGAAAAGAATGTTAATAGTCACCAAATTAACTGTGTACTAAGAACTATAGAAACTGTATATTACTGCATTCTTGTCATTATGCAATTGTACTATAAAATTTTGCAGTCACATTTTGAGTATATAATTGTTTTAAAGGAGCTTAAGATCACTTACAGAACCAGTACTGTATAAAGCAACCTCAAGTGGTCTAATTTTTAACAGGATGATTTTAGAAAGATTACAGTAATAAATTTAATAGTGTGTGTGAGGTTTTTTTTTTGTTATTAGGTATTATACTTACATGTGGGGTTTCTGCTGTTTAATTTTGAGACTGTTTTCCCAATCAACACAAATTTTGAATGATTCTTTTATTCTTTGCTGAGAACGCACCAGTATGTAAAATATACTCATACACAACACTGAATAACTCCCTGATACCCACTTACTTTAAAACTTAGTCTTTTGTTTACTCGTTGCTGACATAGGAAAGAATTATAAATCTGAGATGATGAAAATACACATACGGTCCTCTGCTAGGTGTTGCTTTGGGTTATTCCTCTCAATGTGCTTTGAATGGTTCTCCATGGCTATTCTACAGTAGCATCAACTTTCATAACAAATCTTTCTTTAGAGCTCCTTCTCAGATATATGTGGAACTCAAAAATTTGCTTACAGATTTGATCTATACTTTAAAGCAAAACCAAATGAAAACAAAGACCAAAAATTATGTGGATCTTTGAGCTTCATCAGCCTTCATTCGTGCTAGGATGTGCCAGCTTTATCTACTGCAATCAGTGGGTTTGTTTCAGATTTCAAACTCATAAATTTTCGGTCACATTTTGTTTTTCACATATAATGCACATGCTCAATTAGTTTCAAATTATCTTTCTGTATCTAACCATGAAGAAATAAAAACACATGAAACTATATGGTTTGTTTTCAACTTAAGAGACATTCAGATGGAACCATATCTACCAATACATATTGACTAATCATCTGGTATTGCTGCTTAAAAGAAATAAGAACTTTGTAGAACACTTTTTGAAAGTCTAAAATAAGCATTTTAAGACACTCTTCTAAACTGAAACTTAACTCAGAGTGTCAGATTTGCTGATGTTACTTGTATTTTGGATGGTTACAAACATTTATGAGATTTTGTTTCTTTGTTTACTCTCCTTGGAAATGATGGATGTATTCTCCCAAACACCTTGCTGTATGCCAGCTCTCACCATTCTGCCTGGTATCTTAATGTACATTAAGTGATTATGCAGGAATTCAGATTCATTCCCTCTTTTTTTAATAAGAATCTTTGTGTCTGTGGAAAACCTCTTGTGTAATGGTTTATGGTACAAGACAGTTAAAAACCAGAGATAAAAACAACAATCATCTCCGCAAATCTCATGACTTCTCAGGAGGTTGGTACAGCTGGGGCTAGTACTACTGTTTAATGTAGCATCATTCGGTAACAGATATAAGTTCAGTTTTAATATGGCATGAGCCCTGGCAAAATTTGCCCTGAGAATAAAAATGAAAAGATGCCTAATAGCAAGTCTGTTGAATCTACCGGGTGACTAAAATAAGTGACACACCAGTGAAGTAGGAAGCACATTGTGCGTATCTTGACGGATCCTCTGTCTCAAAATCTTTGTTTGAAATAATCGATTGAAACACAACCCCACAGAGTATGTAAAATTGTTTCTCCCTGACAAGTCTTGACCGCTCAGACAAGAGATAAAAAAAGTCAACCATTTTCAGTCTTCATCAGAAAAGCTCACGTGAATTCTCAGCTAGTAAAAAAACTAAACACAAATTACTGTTAGACCTTATGATGGTAATAGAAATATCTCCTGCTGTGCCTCCACTCAAATTTGTCCTGGGTAGTGGGATATGTGCTATCTGCTTGCTTCAGTGCCTGAGCTCTATGTATTTCTCCTTGTGTTTTAATGCCTTCATCCCCAGTTGTAGAATCCCTAGTGTTTCTTGCATACTTAGACCTGTAATTTCTATTTTAATCTATAAAACCAACCCATCTTTCTTCCTTCACTGAATGGTTACTTTTTATAGGAAAGTATTTAGGTAGGGAGAGACAATTTGGGCTTTTTTGGCTTTTGAGAAGTATGTTGCATCATGTCTCTTAATTACAAGAGCAGGTAAAATAATCTAGGAAGTACTGCTTTAGCAGCGTGTCCCATTTGAAACTGCCTGCCTAATTCTCCTTGTGAGAAACCTGTTTGCCTCCTTCTTTAGAAGAATCCTGACTTTTGGATCTCCCTGCATCTTGCATCATTAACCAGCTTATATTAGAAAGACAGCTATTACGTATTTTTTGTGTGCTATAGTTTAGGGATTCATGCCATAGAGATTTGAAGGATTCTCTCTGACTACTGTGTCAGAGGAGGATATCTGTATCTTGTGGAGTTTGGGACATGATTTCAAAATAATGAAGACTACTGGACGTAATCCAGAGGACAGCAGCGAGGATGATCAGAGGTGTAGAAAACACAGAAGATGAAGAACGTCTTTCAATCTTCAGGTTTGATTGTTTAGTCTAAAGAACAGAAATTGAAAAGAAATTCATAATAGCCTTCAAGCGTGTACACATTCTCTGCAAAGAAGGATAGAAACATTCCTCATGTCCACTGGGAGCAGAGCAAAGAGTAGTAGGTTTAAATTACAACAAAGGAGATTTAGGTGAGACATTATGGGAGAAAAAAAAAAGAACCTTTCTAGTGTAAGGATAGTTAAGCACAAGGATTGCCTAGGGAGGTTATGAAGAGGTTAGACAAACATCTGTCAGAAATGATTTAGGTAGAGCTAATCCTGCTGTGAGATAAAGTGTTGGGCTAAATAACCTTTTGAGGTCCCTTCTAGCACTTTTTTCTGTGAATCTGTGATGAGGATACTGCACTCATTTTGTCCCACAGTAAGATGTTTCTGTGCAGGGATTATGTGACAGTCATGCCTAAAATTTTCTTCATTTTTGCTTTAAGACGATGGGGAGAATGATGGTCTAATGTTCAAAGTGTGTGAGTTTTACTGCCTTAATACCTTGGGGCGGGGGGCTTCTTCAAGAGCTTGTTTTCAGTCCCATGAGGAGGTAAGTGTTCGGGCAGCATGCTAAACGTGCCTATGAGAAGGGCAGAAGATCCACATCTCAGAAACAGTGGTTCTTCCTATGTCTTTTGAACATGTAGGCAACATGGGCTCAGTTTCTGACTGTAAAGGCAGTGCAAGCAGAAAAATAAAATAGCCATGAAAAGAAATGTATCCTAGCTTTTCCATTAGTGAAACTAAACTAAAAGCTGAGTGTAACACTAGTTGTGAAGTATCCTGGATTTGACAGATAGCAATATTAAATCATCAGATATTATCAGCGTTACTTCATCAGGGAGGCCAGGAAAAGTGTCAGTTTAAGACCATCCTTGCTCACTGCAACGTGCAAACCCCTTAACTTTGTTCCCCAGTTCGGGACTCGGCCTCTCAGCAGGGTTTGTGCCCAGCGCTGTGTCTGTGTGCCGGGTGGGCTCCCACCCAGCCACATGACAGTGGGGCTGGTATCATCTGGAAGAACAGGGAATAGGAAAGCTCAGCTATTAAAGTAGCTTTAAAGAAGCTGGTCTTGTTCTACATGTAATGTTGGCAGAGACTGCGTGTGATTAGGGCTTTTGCAAAGGGCAGGTCAGCATCGCTTCGGAAGAGGGGAGCATTGCGCTCCATAGCGGGGATGCCACCACCATTTGGTGGGACATCTCTCAAATCCAGCAGGGAAAATAAGACAGTCCTTGAGGTCTGTTGATTGCTTAGAAAATTTAAGGTTCATCTTCAGATGCTATCCACAGTGTAATCTTGGCACAATGTGCTATTAGTGTAATAGTGTAATGTACTATCCATCGTAAAGAATTTCACTAGTGAAGGGTCCTCCTTTGACTCTAGGCATACCTGTTCTGCCTACCTGTTTGCTCTCCCTGGGCGCAGTGCCCAAATATACCTTTTGACGCTGTCCTTCCTCTTCCTCTGTCCCCCTGCCCCTTCAAAGTGTATGAGGTTGCCACCGGTTGGAGTCGTGCTGTCCTCAAACAGACTGCGTGTGGTCCCTCAGAACCGCGCTAAGAGCAAATACAGACTCTTTAAAAGCACACGTTGTTTAAAAACAACAAATGCAGAATGCTCTGCAGAATCTATCTGCTAATATTTTAAATGCTTTTAATATAGTTAAATAAAAGAGATTTTAATAAAGGAGACATAGTTTTAATAACGACAAGTGCTTTTAATTTTACCTGGGGAAAAATAATGAAAATTACAACCTTTCCTATACTTTGACTGAAGTACACACTTTGCAGATTTATTTGAAACCCTGAAGCACCTGTTTGAAGCAGAGTTTCAAACAGGGCTTGTTTATCTTTAAGTATTTATGAAGCCAACAGAAGTATTCCCATTAAAAAGAAAGGGAATTGCTTTCCCAGCCTGCTGTCATCTGCTCTCCATGGAGAACAGTGGTATGGGCAGGAGATGCAGCTGGGCAGGAGTCAGAGCTTCCCGGGCACGGCCATGGTGCCTGTGGGGTTGGGAGCTGTTGAGTCTTCCTTCCTCTCCTCCCATGGTCATCACTTGAGCCTATCTCTATTGATAACCCATTCTTTACCAAAAGCTATGCCTTACTAAAGCAGTATGAATACAGGTGTAACTGGATGTCATGTTGTCAGAATCTATTTCAAATAGTTTTCAGAGATGCAAGTACTCTTAAAGTGGTAAGTATGCCAGAACTAACAGTATTATCAGTTTGATTTACTACCAGCCAGTCAACTTTACAAAAATCAATCCCCAAGCCTGTGAAATATCTGAAATATCTCCCTAAAATTTGTCATTTTTTACTCTATCAATAATCAGAAAATGTTCCAGATTTCCTGAAGTTCCAGATTTATCTTTCTTATTCCTGAAGCTGATTCAGGAGTTTACTGGTTGAAAGGTACCTCAGAGATTGCTCTGCTTCACAGGAGCATGTGTATGGGAAAGAGAGGTTATCGAAATCATGAGTTATAAAAAGTCAAAAAAAGAGTGATCTTTAGACATTTTGGTTGACACTTCTAACTAAGACTGTCAGAGAAGAAATGTGGTTATGTTAATGTATTGAATCATTAACACATGATGCCCATATCATAATGGAACTTAGGCAGCAATGATTCCTGTCAGATGCCACTCGATATGTATGACATGTTTGTTTGTCTGATGCACTGAGAAACACCTGTATCTATTTCATTTCAGCTTTGAGCTGACACTTCAATTTTAAATCACCTACCAAACACCTTAGCTTAAACCTGAGCTTCTCCTTGATATTCTTTGTCTTTTGTCATCTCTCTGTATGAGTACACTGAAAGACGTTATAGGCAATCTGCTGCAGTGTCTGTACATGATACATTTGACCTCTGGAGAAGAAAAGAGTTTCATCCTCCAGTGCTTTTAATTCTTATCCTTGCAGAGACTGAATTTGTTGCTTGAATTAAAATAGTATGTCTGGTTAAGACTAAGATGCAGTGACCCACATAGCACAGTGAATACATTTGTCAACGCTGCAACTTCAGGGCTTTCAGTTCATGTATGTCTTAGCAGCAAATCAACACAGAAATCAATTGATCAGGCTGCCAATGAGTGGGTCCTTCTTGTCAGTAGTCTGCATCTCACTGGGTGGCCCAATGCAGGACAGATTTGGATTTAATAGTAGATATTCAAACTGTAAAAACTCTAGATCTCAAATTCACCACTCAGACACACCCAAATCTTATGACCAGTAGGAACTGGAAGTTGTCTTGAATTTTGAGGATATTCATGTCCCGATTCTGGACTTCAGAGTGCAAACCTGTCCATCTTTGCTAGAAGTTACGAAATACTCAAAATGCAGCCAAAGCAGTGTCCATGGGTCTTCCCAACAGCGAAACAGGTGCTGAGTGCTCCATGCTATTCCCACAGGCTGAGGCTAGAGTCTGAACAATTTATAACAGCCAGTGTATGCAAATGTCAGTTATATCTTATTTTTGTTTATTTCCAATATTTATATGTGTATTTAAGTACTTGCCAATTTCTTTTAAACATGATGCAGTCAAATAGGCAAACTGAGGTCTAAAGGAACAGAGCACTTTATTAGTGATATGCTTAATACAGTTTTTTTCCTCTTGTAGATGCAAGATTTACGGAATACAGAAGGAGCCCAGTATAGTTCCCATCCTCAGATGGCAACCATGAGGCCAAGGGTTCAACCTGCAGATATTAGGCAGCCAGGAATGATGCAGCACGGGCAGCTGACTACTATTAACCAGTCCCAGCTCAGTGCACAGCTTGGTTTGAATATGGGTGGAAACAATGTTCCTCACAACTCACCCTCTCCACCTGGAAGCAAATCTGCAACTCCTTCACCATCCAGTTCAGTCCATGAAGATGAAGGAGAAGATAGCTCTAAGGTAGGCTTAGATGCTAGGATTACAATGTAAATGGTGGATAATTTTAGGACCTGCTAAATGAATCATATGGCCACAATTATTAAGGTGGTGCTTTTCAAATTGTTGATGGTTGAATGAAAAAAGGGTTATGAATACACATCTTCCAATTTCCACTCAGTTTTTCAGGCAGCTTGAGTAAATGACATCATTTGTCTTTGAGAGAATAAACTGGAATCCTGTAAAAGATTAAAGGATAGCCATTCCTGTAGGACTTGAATATAAAGGATGAGGTTTCTCACTTGCATAGAATGCATGCTTCTTCCAAGTTAAAGATCAAGCAATTACTCCTACAAAAATGGGAAATGTGTGCACAGTATGCTAATCTTTGCTACTTGATCACAAGATGAGTGAACATCACAGCAACCAGAACATAAAGATAACTTCAGAAGTCTTGTCTTGAAAACGCCAAAGGCCCTAGCGAGGTCCTCATGCATTTATACTTTTGGAAGTGGTGATACTCCAGCATGACGTATTTAAACTTCACTTTAGTGTCACTACAGTATAAAGTAATAATAATAAGTAATAATAATTTAAATAATAATAATTTAAATTATAAGTAACAATTTATGCAGCAGCTTGCATGCAAAAATCTCCCCAAATACTCTAATTCCTTAAAACTCCTCGACGTTAAGCAAGTCTATTATCTTAATTTTGGACACAAAAAGATTGTACCTTAGCACAAAGACATCCAATAAACTGGAAACAGCATATTGAAATTGAGTACCTCTTAGCTCTGTTTTATGATCACAACAAAATAGCAGTCCTATTATGCAGAAGTAAAGATGTTGTAACATAGCCATAACTTGTGGGGAAAAGTTGCAGACTTGCAAGGAATGTGAAAAAACACATTGTGAGTCACTGAGGAGGTATAATTCAGTCAAGAAGTGTAAGTCTGATTTGTTTTCAAATTATATTGTTTTTCATGCCTCAAGCTATAAAATAATCATGTAATTGAAAACATATGTTTTACTACTTTTGAATAAATTCTGATTCAAAGTTTTATTTCAGGACTTTACCCCGATTTCACAAACTTTAGGTTTTAAAAGTTACTGAATAATTCATACATTTTAAATGAGCAGTTCCTTACTGAAGGAGACTTTAGAATACAAGTATGCAAAAATAATTCCAGTCAGCCTTTACCTTTTCAGAATAATTTATTTGCTACTCCTATTTCCTTTCTAATATTTTTATATATTGGTGGGATTGTGCAAGATGCAGAGAAAGGCCAATGCAATAGCTAAGGTATCCTTTTTTCTTTTATTGAATACTTCAATTAGTTAGGCCCTGTATGTGAAAATATATATATTTTCAACACTTCATGTTAGCAAAAATGAAGGATTGTGGTTTCATGCAGACAATGACTCATCTGAAGCAAATATTTTCAATAATGAAACCAACCTCTGCATGCTCAGTGAGACTTGGTCCTGCCTCTGTGGAAGACAGTTTATATAGTGTAGGTCTTTTTAACAAGCCATGTTATTTTGGAAACCTCTTTTTAAAATTCCCTTAGTCTTGAGTAGAAAAGAATCAGAAAAGGGAAAACACACAACACAAGATTAGAAAGAAAAACTAGAGAATAGGCAAAAGATTGATAGACTACCTTTAAACTCTTCCATAATTATCATTTTGTGTGCTAACAATAATGTTTTAAAGAATCTTAAAAATGATGACAGAGGGCTTAAAGTAGTCTCTGGCTAATAGGGATTAAACTGCAAGCTTTATAGGGGGCAGATTATGCAGCATCTGTCTGCTGTGGGATTTCTTACCTCTTCCTGTTAAATGCCTGAAGTTGACCACAACTGGAGACGGTGCACTGGGCTAGAACGGCTGATCCGATATAATAGTTCCTTTATCCCTCTGTAAAAGCCAGGAGATTTTGATTAATCAGTATAAGAAACAAATGCATTGCTGTAGTTTACAACTTGAACCCCTTTGTTGAGTAACTATCTTCCTCTCATACTGGTCTTCCTGGAAGCTGCCAATGAAGGGATACAGATGCTTAGTATAAACCAGTTTTCTACTGAGATCCGTTTCCACAGCTGTGACTAGCTATAATTTTCTCAGAGCTGCTCTGGAGTGAAATGTGAAGCTTCTTCCCATTCCAGAAATCCTCTTCCTAGTGAAAGAAAATGCCGGACTCAGACAGGAAGCCATAGGACAGCAGCTCTGACTTGTGAGAGTTGTGTCTTTTACCTTCAAATAACTTTTTGCTAAATTGGGGGCATTCTGTTTATTTAATAAATTGTCCTGTAAATCATAGAATCATTGAATCATAATGGTTGGAAAAGATCTTCGAGTCCAACTGTAAGCCCTTCAACGAAATGTGTGAAATGATTTAATAGATCAAAGCCAGACTTCATTATTGAATCGTTACATAACAGAGCACACACTGAAGTCATGTGGTGGCTACCAGAGATGATCATAGTCGAACAGATTTCAGAGCACAGCTTCACAAAGTCAGCAAGATGTTCCAGTCGTGAGGACTGTGCATTATTAATAACAACAATAGTGGCATTCTCCTATGTAGCTGGGAGGAGATGTTGGCCCATTCCTTTACCAACATTGACCAAAAAGACAAAGTATATTTTCAAATGCTATAAGTCTCCTTTAGCTCAATGTCAGATGATATTCATAAATTTATACTAGATGAATATCCAGCCCTATGTCTAACAGAGAATCCACTGAACCTTTGATAGCAGATTTGTTAGAGAAAAGCCTAGCAATAAAAATAAAGAAATCTTAGTGTCCTGTTCATGTTTGAATGAATTTATGAAATGAGATGACCAAGAGTATAAACAAATATATGCCTTTGGACTAGAAATATAATTGATCCCTATTGTACCATTGATTCAAGTACATGCAGGAAATTACGATAACATAATATATGTATCCCAAATACCAGCAGAGAAGAAACTTTATAAGCTGGTGTAATTGCGCATGCACTGAGCTTCCAGGCATTTCATTTGATGATAAATATCATTCAAATTGTTCTAAGTCCTATCCAGGCCTCATAGAATAAAAACATGTACATAGCTGCTGGCAGCAGCTGCTAAGTGTTTTTGGTCAATGGTCATTCGAATAAGGACCGTTTTGTATAGGTCACTTGGACTTAACTGCACGTGCTCCTTAGCTAGAGAGTAAAAAGAGGGAAAGGAGCTGGCTCAAAGGGTGATCGGTTGTGCTAGACTTTCACTCAGAAAGCAAGACGGCTGATGGTGCTTGACAATAGTGTCACTAACAAGAGGAGCATCATTATGAGGCTGCATCAGTACAGGTGGACAGCTCTTAGGACCATGGGAAAATGAACAGCAGTTTTTGAGCAAAGCAGGTGTATGTGCAGGTGGTGTACGTCCCTAAGTCTGCTTACCTCTTCTAAATTGAATACATAGGACTGTGGTTAGAAGAGAAAAAGGGTAAACTTAAAAAAATGTAGCTGTAAGTAACTATAAAAACATTCTAAACAAAGTGGCCACTTACTGCGTGCTTTATTCTGACCACTGGAATATTACGTTTATGTAATTCTTGCCATAATTCATATTGATGGATCGTTAAACATGTGCTCTGTTATTGCCAAGCATAACTGTGAGATGCTGAAAGTGTTATTGGTTTGCAAATATGTATTTCTCCATAGATTGATGGCAGGGTTCTCTTCTATGCTCATTTGAATATCTTATGAGCGAATTTCGAATAATGTAGTTCAGAGGGAAGACAGCAAGAGGACTGCAAGTAACAAGAATTAACTAACAGAAACATGATTACCAGAGAACTGCTACAGCATATTCTCTTTATGTGGTAAAGGTTTTACAATATTTACTTTATATGATAAGAGTTATAAGTAGAATTCTATGTTGTCTGTTCAGCCTATTATGCAGATGGTGCTTGATTAAAATCTATTTTAAACTACAGCGATTACTGCAAGATAGTGTGCATAAAACAGCTCTCCTAGCTCCATTAAAGGCTTTGATACTATTGCAGTTTATTTTAAATATGCTTATAGACATTTTCCAACTTCTCGAGGGACATTTAGATATCCACAATGTGCCTTACTTGATAGTTTTAAACCCTACACGAGATATTCTTGTGATCTATTATGTGTGCATCATGGTTAATGTACACTTTTTAAAAGTGAAAGATTATTGCTTTCTTGTGATAAATAAGTTAAATACATCACCATAATTAAGCAATAAGCCATGACAGGAGGTGGATTACGATGAGCTAACTACACCTCTAGGGATTTAAAGGCACAAGTCTATGCCGAGCAGAATATATATGTTTTTTATTTTATTTCCCATCTGTCTCTACTTTGGTGGTTCGAAGTGGAGTCTGTGATGCTGATAGACTGATGGGAGCATAAGGTAGGCCATCATCTCAGCCATTTGCAAGGATATTAGTACTGGAATTTTGGTATTCTTTTTATTTAGTTATTTTTGTATAAGGCAAATAGAATTTCCCCTGTGAGTGTTTTCTTTTTAACAGTAAGTTTTTGAAGTCTCTTGATTAGTCAGGTTGGAGGATTAGGTTTTAGAGCTGTTTTCAGAATGATTTACCAGAAGACTTCTAACACAAGTTTCCTCAGAACATCACCTAGTTTAAGGATATTTTAGATGTTATGGTATACTAATATTCAGAAATAGTGTAAATCTCATTAGTGCAAAATACTTTGAAAATTTGGCAAATAATAAAGGTTAAAACTTTAACTATGGCCTCAATTGTTGTGAAGGCTCCTTACTCGTGGAGTTTGCTTAAAAGAGTGTTTGGATTGATATTGCCAAATAAACTAAGGAGCACAGAGCATGTATGCTACACAGTGTTCCTTTGAACTTCATTTAGCTGGTAGTTTTCTCTACCTTACAGACTGAAATAAAAGACGAGAAGGTTGGTAGAGGTAATCTAATGATGGGTAGCACACTGCTGCTATTTTTCCAGATTTTCTGAAATTATTTCCAGAAATCTCCAAGGCTATTAACCTTACACTGAAGATATACCTAGTATAACATAATGCTACTGCAACAAGCAACTTCATTTTCAAGTTGCCAAGTATGTAGTCATCATATTATTTTCATGATTAAAAAGCTACAGAGATCCAGGTTGTTCATTCTAGTCACCTGGGCCCTTTTGGACACCACACAGTGACTCACATTAAGACAAATAAAAAGGTTTTTTCTCAAAGTGAGGATACACAGCCATTGTTCTCATATAGTTCTGCTGATCTGAAGAGTACCTGTTCTCTGATGTGTCATTTGATAAGCATTATTAAAAAAAATACAAGCAAATGAAAGTCCTATCATCTGCTGGATTGGAACATCTACACCATTGGTCTTCTCATACTTCAGACTGCTTAAGATATGCAGTATGTTGACCATGTCATCAAGAGAAAAAGCTTCTTAAGCCTCTGGTTAGATCATGCAGCATTGCTAGAGGTACAATGAATTGAGTGGTCAGTAGAAGACACATGGCCATGGAATGCCAGTCTGTTAAAGGATTAGAACAATGTTCCTTTATTTATATATGGACTTGTAAGGCATTTAAGAAAGTAGGGTGCTGTGGTGGTGGTCAGGGTTTCTGAAATATTAAATAGCAAAGTGTAGTTGCTTGTTCACAAATTTGCATGTGTTCATATGCAATTTTTTGACATGGCACACAAACATGCACCTACGTTTTTCTTCATATGCTATTTGTCTTTCACTCCTTTTTTCAAGCCACCAGGAATTTTCTTGTAGAGCAGCAGAAAAGAAACCTAGAAGGATCAGAAATGATCCTCTCTAAGGGGTCCAGACTAACCCATACTGGTAAAACTTACACAGTATACTTTATATTTATATGTATTTATAATGCATTTTGGTAATTCAGATGATGCCGATATTTAGATTTTCAAAGATGACAATTAAAATGCCATTTTACTTGCAAATTCCAAAATATCTGTCTTTTACCAAGCCTGGCTGAGTTAAACTGGCTAATTTTTTTAATACTTTCCTCATTTTGTGTTATAGGTCAATGGAGGAGAGAAGAGACCTGCTTCAGATATGGGAAAGAAACCCAAAACTCCCAAAAAGAAGAAGAAGAAGGACCCAAATGAGCCACAGAAGCCCGTGTCTGCCTATGCATTATTCTTTCGAGATACTCAAGCAGCCATCAAGGGCCAAAACCCAAATGCTACTTTTGGTGAAGTTTCTAAAATTGTAGCATCAATGTGGGACGGCTTAGGAGAAGAACAAAAACAGGTACAGACTATGCTACAGCTCGGAGACTTTGTTTCAAGAAAATGTTACCTGTTTCACCTAAGCACTGTAGGCAGCTTCTTTCATTCAGAGAGATGAAACTTGATTATGTGCAGAATATGATTTTAGGAGAATAAGATAAGGATAATATCACATAATTTCTTTTCAGTATTTTCATTCTGGGGTGTAAAACTTACGGCTTATATTTCGGATTATTTCATGCTAAAGTCTACAGGTGTAAATTGGCAGTCCAGATGTGCCGACCATAGCAGACCAGTGATGGACGCAGACAGATCAGACAGGCTTTAGAGTAGCCTGCTGCACTGCATACACGCAAGCCGTGGCAATAAGATCACATAGTTACTTCCATCTGCATTTTTGCCAGTGGAAGCTATAGTCTTTTGCACTTTTGTTGTTATTGCCTTTAATTTCTTTTCAGTTTAGGCCTAGTTCATGGCTAGTCATTGAAGATGGCACCAGTGCTTTTTCCATAGATACTTCCTGATACTTCCTATTTAGCACTATATTCTCACTTTTTCAATGGTATCAGTAAGCATTTTACTTCTTTGTGATATTCAAGTAAGATATACTGAATCTCACCCCAGTACTGAGAAGTCACAAGAACTACAGGGTAAAGTGGAAAATAAGAATGTTAAGGCTCAGGCCTATGGTTTTGGGGCTTCTTTTTATGTGGGCACACCTCGGCAAATGCTTTTACACTTATGTGTATTAGGATATTATTTCTATTTATGAAAGGAAATGCGTGCGAGTTCAGAAATGTTAGAGTCTTTATCTTTTTTTTTCAATTTATTTTATGGATCTCATTTGTCAAATATCAGGATTTGGGGTTTTTTCCATCACTGTCTTGCAGAAATACTCCTAGTGAATGCAAAAGACAGTCAGGTAGAACAAAAATCAGTGTTAAAAGCCGCCTTTTGTATGCAAGTGAAAATAATAATTTTACCTACATTCTTATTTCTGCAGTGATTCTTCTTACTCCTTCCTGACCTGTTGTGGTCTTTTTCACCAAGGTCTCATAAAGTCAGACTGATTTTAATGCTGTTCTTAATTAGCCTTTGTTTCTTTAGCATGTGCACTTCAGAAATACAGAACTAAATTTATTATCTGTAAAATGTGGCAAGATATACAATAACCTGTAACAAACATTTGCCTTGGTACATTGGTAAAAATGTGTACAAAGCTCCACTACCCTCAATGAACAATGTCAGGAATTACAGGTCCACACAAACACTCTGTAATTATAATTAAAATATAAAAACAGACGTATATTTTAAAATATACTGAGATATAGAAGTTTAATTTAAATGAAATGTAATCCTATCATCAATCAAAAAAATGACTGGTGAAACCCAACTGTAAACCGTAATGTTGAGTTTTGCACCCTTCATCTTCCAATTATTTTTGCACTGTAGTAGCTACTGAAGGCCATATATAGTTTAATATAGAGGTTTCCCAGATTTATAAAGATCTCCTTTCCTTTCCCTGCAAGGTTGGCAAGCTGAACAGACAGGAAGGACGAAGGGAGAGGGAGGGAAGGAGCTTGGTTCTGCGGTGAGAGCAGCAAAGCTGCTTCCACCTCAGTTGGACTCTACAGAAACAAGGGCAACTTAGTTGAAGCTCCCTGTATTAACGAGTTTATGTGGTAATTGCTGGCTGTGTTGTGTGTTTACACAACTGATGATAGAATAGGTCAGATGGGTAAAGAAAGGGGAGTTTTAAGTGAGGAACAGCCAGGTAGGGACAAAAAGAATATCCTGAAGGAGAGATTTTTTGGCTGCAGGAAGGAAATCTAGGTGGGTGTTGACATCAGCATGAATAGAGGAAAAATGCTCCACTGAATGTATTATTATTATACAATAAATTATGCAGTTAATAAGATTAATAACAAAAATGAGAACATTGCTTTGAATTCTTTTTGTATGTTAAATCATTTGGGCTTTAAAGAAAAGGTTTTCTTCGCTAACAACTGGATGGTGTAGCTAAATCTAGATCCCTATAAAGGTAACTGTAATGAGAATCAGGATTCAACACCTGGTGACTAAGAAAAAAAAAGGTTGTTCTATCTAGTATCTGCTGTTGAATAAGACAGCAGGCATTTACAGAGTCTAACTGGAAAAGAGATAACTTCCTCAATGCAAGGATCAGAACAGTCACTGAATCTGGCACATTAAGATTGTTTTGTTTCCTCTTCCTTCTGCCTTATTTAACCTTATCCAACAAAGGCCAAGGATAAGCCCTAGACTGGACTGTAGCTCACGCCAAAAAGAAGTTTGACATAGTTAGACATGACTTGGATAGGATTGTGGTGATTGGTGTTCATTTATGAGTCAAAAAAGCATTGCCTGTGCTTTTGGCCATGGCCCAGAGAGATGGTTTTGGTTCTTCTCTGTGCCAAGCACTGGCAAGCTGGCAGGGAGGGTGCCGAGCTCTGCAAGGAATAGCTGGAGGGACAGGAGAACAGCAAGGTGACAAAATCACCAGCCTTGCTGTAGAATTCAGTTTAAGACAAGTACATTAAAACCTAAAGTTTATGGCTTTAATATGGATTTCCTATTCATGGCTGACAGCAATAATTGAGCAAGTCCAACACTGGAATAGCAGAACAAAATTATTTTCCTTATCTCTATTGTGCTTAAATTAAGCTGGAACACAGCAGAATGGTGTCTTGTGGACTGCTTGTAACACAGCCATAAAAAAGGGGCCTGCAACTAGATTTTTAAACCAATTATTCCAGGAGTTTGGGTTAGTGTATCTTTGTTGCTCTTTGACTCACTTTGTCTGTTCATTATCATTTATTAAGTATTGTTAAAACTCCAGACCTGGGCCCTTTCTCATCTAGCACTGCACAAAGAGAATAAAGTATAGTCCCTGTTTCAAATAAAAATTGCAATCCTATTTTTCTAGAATAAATTTAAACTCATTCTTTATTCCATTAAGGATCTAATAGTACAAAGTAATGATTACAAGACATCTTAACTGACTAGATAGTCTGTATTTTAAAGGCCTAATTTTTCAGATCCAGAGCATTAGTAACTGTTACGAAACCTATGTCTCAGGCAGGAAAATTGGACTCTAAAAATACAAATGATTAATGTAGTATTTGCAATTTGGCATTGAAGAAGCTTCAGAAAATCAAAAATAGTTAAGTAAAGAAACAATAATGTCATTACAGGAATACTTTATTGATGAATTATACTTTCTGAAAAAAAAATCAATTATCATAAAGCTTCTGGCTTTTATGCTTTGGAAGCTATTGCTTATTCTGGAATTTAAATAGAATTATGTTTCCAAATTACATTTCCTGAACTGGAACTCTTTTTACTATTTAAATAGTAAATATAAATGAATCAGAAAGTAGAACATAATGCAGCTATTGAGAAAAAAGAATAACTTCATATTTGCATGCCAAAAATGAAATCACCGTTCTTAAGACCTGAGCCAGCTCTGAAATCCATAGAATTCTTGTATTTTTTCCCCCACAGATTGAGCCCAGCATACATAAAGGTATTGAAAGTCAGTACAGAAACAACTCAAGGGCAGTGTATGTGTGGCCAAACCTTTGCAAAAATGTGGTGACCTAACAAGCTAGACTGGAGCTTGAAAAGGTTTTGTTCAGGAATCACATATGCTTTTCAAACTGTGATGAGACTAGGAAAATGCTATTTGAGAAAACATGTTTTCAAAGACAAAAAAGCAAGCGTTATCATGGGCTAGATGATGTCAAGTGTCTTACTGAAATTTAGGGGTGGTTATGCTTAAAATGTATCACAATCTGATTCTCTTACCACAAAGAAGATTGCAATCTATGAGAATAAAACAGATATTAGCATACTTCTGCTCTTATATTACCACATGAAGACATTTTCATTTGTGTCATATATTGTAAATCTGATCCCATTAATCTCTGAGCATATGAGGGCCATTTGCAAACAGTGCTGGTGTGTGACAGTGTTTTGTTTGTATTAAGCTGCAGACACGAAGGGTCTAGGAAGTAAAGGGATATTGGAAGTAGGGATGTACTTCACGTCTTCTTCTGAAATCCCAAATTAGGTGCAAAAATTACATGTAATCGGAAGAAGGAACTGCATTTTTCTTCATTTTTCACTGTAAATATTTTCTAAGACTCTTTTGAGTAATAAACCTGTCAATAGGAAGCAGCTGTAGCAATAATGCATTGGGATGTATTTTCCTCAGTGTTGTAGTCATAACAAAAGGCAGCTTTCAGCGGCTTTGCTAATTCTTCTCTTAGCACCATAAACATCGTTTTCTCCTTAGTCAGTACTATACTTCTGTGCATCCCATTTTACTAACATATTTATGTACATCATCGCCTTTGCACACATTTTTACTGCAAAGGGGAGAAAAACAGCCCCCAGGGAAGAGGGTTCAGCATGCTAAATGGTCGAGTCTCTGGCGTGCAGACAGAATGCTGGTTCAAACTGGGTAAAAAAGGCTACTTAGGTCATTTTCTGTCCTTAGATGAAAAAGAAAAGTCATTCTAAATCAGTACCAGATGTGCATGTACTAAATGAACCTTAAGTTTCTAATTGGAGACCAAGCAAAGCTGTAATAGATGTGGCAACTTACAAACAAAATGTTCTTGTTTATATTAGTGCAATTTTAAAATTTCAGCCCAAGACCTTAATAAATGTGCTATTATTCTAAAAATGGATTTGAATGTCTGTTCAACATTCAACAAAATTAATCTCTAGCGTAACTTGAGCAATTTGACTGGAGTTCTTAGAGGAATGAATTTGGCCTTATATGAGCAGCTTAGTGTCTGTATGCATGTGCATATGTGTGTGTGTGATTCTGTGTATTTACTTAAACATTGTCCTGGCCTTGCAGAAGGAATAAAAGTGAATCCAGTTAGGGGACCCAAAACCCAGGGATCAGATGGAGCAGGCGCAGCGACTGAGTGCTGTAACATATGCCTTCCTTCAGGCTGCATAATTCATACTCAGTAATATATAGCTGCAACAGTTCAGCTCAATAGCAACACCTCATTATTTTATCCCTCAGTATTTATTCCTATGTTTGACGCCTCATGAAATTACTGTTAATGTGTTTATATAAGGGCAGATCTGACACAAGTGGGAAGAATTTAATTTCCCACTCATTCTTTCCTGCTGATGTGTCCTCTTCCCCTGGTAGAAGTGGCAAGAGTAAATAGTTAATTTGCTTCAATTATGAGCCTGTCCTGCTAAATTAGAAGCAGCAGGAATATGAAGAGCCAGAATTATACTTACGAGGCAGCTGACAAATCCTCTGAGTTCACAAAATCAAATCATTTACTCCTCATTGGTGCTCAAAGACCCACTAGATAAAAGCTGCAGTTTATTCTTCAACATCTGATGGAACTTGGGTTCTGTGTTGCCAATACTTAAATAAATTGAAGTCCTCGTGTATTAGTGTCAACATTTGTGACACTGTTAGCATTTTCATTACAACCCACAAGCTTTCTAGGGTTTCTGTTTTGGTCACTGGAAATAACCTAGACTGATTTGGGCATGAAAAATGTCAGAGCATGGTTGGTAGGTTTCTGTCGTGATCTTGGTGACGTCTCAGCTGCAGCAGCACATTGGCCAGTGCAGCACTGAGTTGGTAGATCAGGAGGTGCTTGAAAATAAATGCCAGCCAATACATTATGCCCAAATGCTGATGCTGAGATATAGCTCACTTCTGGCGTAACACCAAAGCTCCTCTTGTGATGTGAAACACCACAGCTCGTGCTGACGTGGATCCAAGATGTTTTTTAGGAGGCCGTGGCTCAGCCTGGTGTAGGACCGTGGCACTGCCCCATCGGCTGCCTTGAGCTCAGGTTGGCTCACCCCATGGAGGCGTTGGGGGCCCCCACATCCAGGCTTGCCACCAGGTCAGAGCTACATTTTGGGCTTTGCAGATCTTCAGGTGAAAATAGCCAGTAGCATTCTGAAAACATGAATTTGCTATTTATTCACCACTACTTAGGTAGTCATGCTGATGTTTGTTTTAACATATCTTATACCTCCTATAAAAGTTACTCTTCAAGTACCTTTACATTTTTTTATTATCACCGTGCTAATAAAGGAATAACTTCAAACACTGCTAAGAGGATAAAAATGTACTTTCACATGAGTAAATAAACAAACATACAGGGCCTAAATTTAGCTTTATTTTTGTAAATGAAAATAGAAAACAAAGGCACATCTGCGTGTGCATACCACCAGAGTGAATTAGAACAAGATGGATTCAGGAGGAGACACAGGAGAAAAAACACCTTATACCGTCCCTGATACCTCCACCAGCAAAGTGGCTTTAACTGGTGTTGCACGCTATATGTCTTTGGGAGGTCTACTGCTTTTCTGGACGAATTTCTGTACTAAAATTGTTTCCTTCCTTTGAAGTTCTGGGTGAGCATACAAAGTGTTTAAAACAAGTGCTCCTTAGGCTGGTGTCTGCTCCTCTGCGAGCAGCTGGGCTTAATGAGCTGGAACACAGTGGGTCAAGAATAAGCAGGCTTACAAATATATATGCATGTGTGTATATATATGTGTGTATGTGTGTATATATATATATATATTGCATATCATTATATGGTCCTGGTTTCTGCAGGGCCAGCTCTTGAACCCCTTAACTTTCTCATTTTGCCACTGACTTTGAGAGAGAGCAATATCAGGCCCCATGTTTGCAACTTTTTCTTTTTTCCTAGAGTTTCTGGCAGCTGCAGTCCCGCTCTCCCACACACAGCGAGGGTAAACAGCACTTGCACTGCACACTTGGGAGGTGAAACCTCCCCCTCTGCTGAAAAAAAGTTTAAAAAAAGTAGGTCACAAGAGGAGCTGCCAGGTATACCCTGCGCAGGGCCATGAAGCCCTATCAATAGCACATCCACGAGCTGCTGGCCTCCTGCCCAGCCCACCTGGCAGCCCTGTCTTTCTACAGCCTCCCCCGAGCAGTGACGTGCTGGGGGATCATCAGCCCCGTCGCGCCCCAGGGTGGAGGTCTGACCTCCACGCCACCCGCTGGGTAGATGCGGCACCTGTCTGCCCAGTTATGAACCTCAATTTCAACTCCGCCTGCTTATATTTGGAAAAAGCCGGCCCAAAGGGACCCAGGATATCAGGTATTGCTGCAGTGCAAACCATAAATAACAGTTTTCTACTCATTCTTCTTCCCCACCCTTTATCCATACGTTCGGGCTTGATGGGAGCAAGGCTCTAAATCATTCGTGTGCATAACTGGACCTAGTCCCAATTATTATGTTCCATTCAGGCTTGTAAATGTTTTTTATTTTGTAGAAAAAGAGACTACAAACGAGTGCAAATAATCACCACATAAATCATATGTTTCATGTCGTTCGTTTTGTGCCCAGCTTTCCTCCAACATGGTTTTGATGCGAGCAACAGTCCCACTCTATGTTGCAAGCATCAAGTTTATAAGGTCAAATCTCGCCCTGGCATCGCCGGCTGCAATTTCCAGGGAACTGTGTAGAGTTTAACTGTTTGTGCTAGAGTTTGGCCTGTGATCTTTACCCTGCATGCCAGAAACACTGAATTCTTTCCCTGAAGCCTCTAATATGTCATCAGTGTCGTTTTCATGCTCTGCAGTCTAAGAGAGTGCTGAGCCATACAGCTAGCCCTGGGCCTCTCTCTGTTGCTGTATGTACCTAGATTAAAAATCAAATGGTAACATATTTCAGTATCCATTAAGCAATTCTGAGGATTTTTTCTTTTTCTGTCTGCTGTGGGAATATCTTTCTGCACATTTTAGAAGAATGTGTGTAGTTCTAGCTGCCTTTGCTGCAAAATCAAAGAACTAGAGATATGTCTCCCACTGGGATAAAAATACCAGCTTTCTCCATGAGCCTAGGTAGATAGGGCCAGGAATGACAATCTGAATATAGTGTTTAATTCTGAATTGCAGCCTGCCGTATTTTATCAGATGCCATTCTTGTAAATTTTACATGTGCAAATGACACCTCCACGGGTAATAGAGCTGCACAATCCAAGAATTCAAAATTGGTCATGTTGCTTTTTTTGGATACACTGTGTTTTAGGTTTATGGAACATTCTGATCAAAGCAAACATGGACACCTTTACATCATTTTAGAATAACAAATATACCTTGTTTGCAAGTGCCAGCTCTAAGGATACAAGCGCAAGATAAACTTTCCCTTCTTTGTCATCCTTATACACCAAACATGGTTCTTCATAACGTACTTTGTCAGCAAGGAGGCACAAATCTTTTCAGGCTCATAAGGGTACATTCTGGCTTTTCCTCCTAAGAGTATCAGTCAATTTAGCTCACAATTTCCAAATCTCTGGTATCAAAGGGGACCTTCTTCCAAACTAAGGATCACATTTGCAGTTAGGTGATGCAGGACACCTGTCCGAGTGCCCAAACTGACTCTTGTGGTGATAAATGTGGGAGAGCTTTTCCCCAAAGGAACAAAGGGAGCAAGGCTCATGGGCCCTACAGATCAACATGCTGTGGCGTACTGATAAACCTCTACAAGCAAGCTGACAAGAAGTTAGTCAGGAAGAGAGGGCCAAGCAAAACAAAAATATGTCTCGAGGCATTCCTGATACATTTTGTCATGATCAGTGATGAGTTTCGTGTTATCCAACACATGGAAAGCATAGGAGACACAAAGGCTGCCTCCAGGAACGGATGATCTAGAAAGATAGGAATGAAACAGCTGTTAAAATATATACAGCAGAATATGACCAGAAGTTGGCATTGTGACACAGCAGAGCAGATATTCTGTTGTGGTTTTGATTTGGTAAATCGAGTATTTGTGCAGTGCTTGTGGCTAACCATATAACCCACAACCCATCTATCTCCAAATGAGAGCCTGGGGCAGTCAGCTTAAGGACATATATCACTGTTAGAAGGAAGAGCTTGGTCCTGAGCGTAGGCTGCCCCCAGAGCTGAGGCCCAAGCACACGGCGAGCCAAGGCAGTCTGAACTCCAGGCTGCCGTCACACCAGCCTGGGCTGCTCCCAGGACGTTGCCTTAGCGCTGGTTTTCCCCAATGGCCTCATTCAAATGCTGTCTCCTGTGTTTGCACACAAGGAAGAGCTTCATATTTAGTTGCTGCAGAAAATACCTTTTTTTGTATTGTTGCAAGCTTTGCTGAGCATTTTTAGTGAACTGGAAACTATCTTACTGGGCATATTTTGGAAATTTAATTAAATAGTAAACTGAGGACCTGTATATTACAGTGTGTTAATTTGCATTCATGAAGCACAATAGAAAATAATGGCAGTTGCTTCCATTTGTACACAAATACATGCAATTGTGGTGTGGCGGGCGCTTCTGTAACCTGCTGAAGATAACAAGAATAAACAAGCTGACCTCTCCCTACATATGCAGAAATATTGTCTTTCTGGTAACATTCAATTTCTATAACTAGGATAATATAAAAACATAAAATACTATGTAGGGAAACAAATCTGCTGGTGAATCAGAATGGGCCTTTACTGCCCGCATGACAATCAGTTGACACTCAATTATCATGTTAATTGAATTAAAGCAAGCTAGAAATGACTTAATTCCATAAGTATGTGCTCCTGTCAAGTTACTTAATAATTACTGCTTGCTTGAGGGAGGGGAGGAAAAGGACCTATGTGAGATTTCTGAGGTGTTAAAAATAAAAATAGATATCACCAATATATATTATAAATAAGCAACAGCTTAGAAACCTGCTTCTTGATACAGGAAAAATGTATTATTGGAGAGTACAGATTTCAGCACAGTCTTAAGCAAGGAACATAGAACATGTTAAGCTGTTGGGCTGGGGCACACTTGAGTGATGACACAGGCCTTTTACCTCCCCAGAACAGCTGCAAGGCAGCAACTCTGTTATTACAACACAAAACTATTTGAGCTCAAGGGCTAAAAGCTCTCCCAGCTGTGAAAGGTAGCACGGGAGAGGCAGCAGGCTTGCTCTGACCTGTTGCAGGTGCTGCTCCAAATGCTGGGGAGGCTCCTCGCTTGTGCTGCCTTCTCCAGCCTCCAGCAGAAGTCTTGTCTAGCTTGAAGGCACTGAACTGGTCCCCACTGCTAGGCCCATGTTTGTTCATGCTGAGAGAAAAGTCCTGACAACCAGACCTTGTTGCTACTGATGAGAAGGAGTAGCTCCCGGAATATCCTGAAACTATCCTAATTTTTAGTGCAAGCCAAGCCCAAGCAGTTAGTCCAAGCAGTTTTTCCAAAACTAATGTGAGGATCGTCAGTCCCCTTGGATGTTGCCTAAAAGTGGACTTGTTGCAAAGGACCAGATATACACAGGGAGAGCCCCAGCTGTTGGATAGGAGGGAGAAAGTCCCCTGGACAACTACGCAGTCCATATGCAATCCAGAACACCAGAGCTGCTGGGATGACCAAACCTTTCCCTATACTGTGAGGAAATTTGGATCATAACAACCTCCAATTACCTGGTTAATGTAAATATCCCCGTGAAAAAGCAATACTGTTTTAACATTATTGGCTCATGAGAAAATGAAAGAAAAGAGGGCAAAACAGTGACAGGCTGAATGTGGTAGATAGATACATAGATGGGGAATAATTAAAGGCAGACTGTATGGTGACATTCACGTAACGTAGCAATGCTTTAGGTAGGGATTTACGGCACTGTTGTTCGCTTTGTATTATTGAGTTAACCTTGTGCAATAGGACTATTTGAGGAAAAAGTCAGGTCCCAGAGGACTCTTTCAATGCACTGCAACTGTAAAAGCACAGTAGGACTGTATATTTTTTGTATTTGTGCAATGCAAAGTAAAAGCTGGAAGCAGTAGATGTACGGTCTTTTAAAGATCATTATTCTGTGTAAAATTCTTTGTTCCACCTTGTTTTTTAAGCTGGCTATCAGAGTGATGCAGAAGTATCACAAAATACAAAGCAGTATAAATTAGTCTTTGTTCTGAAGGTCAAGCTAAATTCATTTCAGCAGCCAGAAAACAGATTGTTGACTAATTTTCGATTCATTTTCTAAATAAACAGTACATTTCCCTAATAACCACAAACGATTACAACTTAAAAAGCAAATTGCTACTATTTTATTTTTTTTTTGCAAAACAATAGGAGGTCAGCCAAGAGTATATATTTATCTTAATCTGGAGAAATTACAAGGCTACGCATATACAGTTGCACAGCTAAAACAAATCTTTTTTTCCTCTCTGTCTTTATTTTTACAATTTTAGAAGCCTAAGATTTCCCTGCTTCCACTGTGATCTTTCGCTTCCCTGGGAAGCAAAATCTTTAATCCTTTTAGGCCGCCTCTGAGTGTTGCCAGCCCATATCTGAGGATTGTTCCATTTCTGAAAGCAAAGCCCCAGTGAAACAAAAGAAGTTCCCCAAGCGCATTCCGTGTAAGAATGATGCTGTACCAGATCCTTCCAGCCTAACCCTGCTGCTCTTGCTTTGTGCTTTGGGTTCACTCTGTCCTCTGTGTGCTCTGTCAGTGGTTCTAGATCTTCTACATGATGCAACCACTGTTTTTATTGGAGATTACGATGATCAAAAGAGATCAATTTAAAGTTTCATAAAGTTTATCCTTCCAGAGAGGAGTGGCATATATGTGTGTGTTTTTCACCTGGAGAATTCATGAGAACATCACCAAACTGTCATAAATTGCTTTGCCCATCTTTTGCCTTTTAATCAATAGCCCAAATGACTAGGTTGAGTGGTAGAGGAAGGCAGGTTCTTACCTGGAGTTGTTTTGCAATTGCCAAGGCTTTGCATTTTCCTGAAGAAATGGGCAACATGGACTCAAAAGATGTGTTCCATTTTGCATAGTATTGAGAATCCCAAGTGTCCTTGAAAATATGAATCAATGCCATGGTTGTGTGACTAATTAAAAAAACCTGTAAAATTTAAAGGGAATAAGAAAGTAATGTTTCTCTCCGCTTATTCATCTTCCTTTTCAGCCTTCGACCTGTTTTATTTTTTTCCACATCAAGCAAGATTGGGGATCAATTCTGCTTAGTTACATGAAGCCACAATGCTCGTATGACCACAAAAATCTAACGTTAAAAAAGAAATTAGAAAAAGCCATGAAGTAGTGAGAAAGTTCATGGTAGTGTTTACAAATGCTGGGTTTTTCCAAAACCTGTCACTGACATTGCTGACAGCAAGTCATTAGCTTGGCTACACAGGTCAGAAATGGATTCTTCTCTTGGGAACTTTCAACCCTAAATACCTACCTATGCCTTTCTAACATCATGTTACTATAGCACTATGAGGTCCTTCCTGACCTTGCAGATAATCTTTGATCTTGAAATTTGGGCAAAATTGAAGTGACTCTTGAAACTCTCTTAGCTATTATGAGATTGTGCACATGCTGCTTTTAAAATAATTTGGTGAGTTGAGAGAAATGTACAGGAATAGATCCGTGCTCCTGAGAAGTTAATTAGAATGATATGGGATCAAGACTGGAATAATGACTAACATTTATTATTCTTAGCGCTCCATGAAGCTTCTTTGACTGCCCTCAACAGTTTATCCGAGGAAGAGAGAAAGCCTTTTGACTGATTTGTCTTTCTACCAACATTTTCACCCTTCCCAGAGGGTTATAGCTTGTCTCTCGAGTGGTAGTCAGTGAAGAGGCTCCTGTCTACCTTCCTCACCTACACCCTGAAGGTCCCATTTGCAAGTACACCCAATTTCACTTTGAACAGTTAATGCTAGTGCTAGGAGGGATATTGTTTTTTCAGTACTGCTAGGTAGTTAAAGGGTGCTTCACAGTAGGAACAGTATTTTCTTTAAAATATTTGATGTTTATTATTTCACTCTTTAAGCAAAGCGAGGAGGAAAGGCTGTTTACTTTGAAAGGCTTTATGAAGATGCATGAGACACACCGGTGATATATAAAAACAAAACCAGATTAATTTACCAATGTGACACTCTTTGTTTTTAGGTATACAAAAAGAAAACTGAAGCTGCCAAGAAGGAATATCTGAAGCAGTTAGCTGCCTACAGAGCAAGCCTTGTATCCAAGGTAACACATAATATATATATACATACACATATATATATAGTGACATATTGCAAACCATTTTCAGCATTTATATTGTGCTGTGCACTACAGCATTTAGTGCAGATAGCCTTGTTTGTTCTCACCGTAAACTCAGGATACCCATTCTATGTGTAAATACTCAATAAAAACAGCCATCTCTCAGTGAAAAGATTTCTTTTCCCGTCTGTTCTTAGTGACAGCACTTCTCCAGGCAGGGGGTATCATCACATTCAAAAAGGAGGGATATGCCTGTAAAGGACCACAGTGTACCAACGAAATGCCATGCCTGGCAAGAAGCAGTCTGTCTATAAGAGGAAAATCGTATCACATGCACAATACCTAGGGTTTTTTTTAAACACTGATAAACAAATAAATAAATCGCAACGCAGAAAAAAAAACTCAAGCTCATCCACATAGCGAATCATCACATGAAAACGTGGATTTTCATTTTACATTGGGCGAGCAGTTTGTATGAGTGCAATATAGGTCATGTTGAGGCTTTTATAGTGTAACGTACAGTGTGTCCCTTATACCAGTAGCAACTTCTTTAGGTATTGATTTATACAAACATTCATAGTGCCCATGATTTTGTAATGGGCTCTTTAAAGCCTGCAGAAGACTGTGAAATTACTGTGTGTGTGAATGTGAAATAACAGTGGAGCAACTTCAGAATCATATTATCTGGGATCCCTTCTGTTCTGCATCTCTCACGGATGTTTATAAGGTCAAATTTAGATATATTTTACACTTTCTTACATAAATAAAACTAGTATTAGAAGTAAAGATGATGACACTTGAAGAATATACATATATGGTAACAATAGAAATTTTTCTTAGTTTTAAGTGTATTGGGGGATTAATTTGGTTTTGCACTCTACTAGTCCATGCATTATATGAAGTTTTACACATTTTCAGTAGAAAAAAGAACCTTTCATGCATCTTTGTACAGTATCGTAGTGTCTGATGAATCTCAAAATAGGAAATATGAGCGTTATTCATTTCTTGTGTATCGTGCATTTTAAATTTGTAACTACCATCATAACCACCAATGCATTAGTTAAGGGAGGACAGGAGTACAGGATACCTATAATACCTCTGTCGTCTTATGGCTGTATAGTTCTAGAAATAATCGTTGTCTTTAGAAAGGAATTTTCCAAGTGGTGGTGCTTTATCAAGGTTCCATTCTGCACAGATACTAGTTTGTTTAAATAGACAAATTATTGGCAAAGATAGGTCAAACAGGCTCAATCAAAATATTCCAATACATTTTGGAGACATGAAGCCAACTCTTCAGTAGCGAAAATAGCTCAGATACCATTATTCAGCACATCGTGGGCTGTTTATATAAAATTCTAAATGGCTTCTTTTTGAAAAGATAAATATAACAGACCCAAGAATTTTACTTAATTTTTATTTTTTGTGGGGAAAAAAAAGGGAAAAAAAATTATCTTCATGATATTTTATGGGGTTTATTCTTTGAAAATTATTTTTTAAGGTTTTTGACTAGTTTCATGCATGAAGCCATTTGTGCACGTTTAAATCTGCTCTTAGTCACAAAAGCATTGAAGCATTTTCTTTACTTTTAAGTATTTATTCAAATTCTCCCCATAATGTCATGTTTTTCTCTAGTATGGAAAGGATCAAATATAACTTAGTGAAGGCAAGTCCTAGTTGCTTATGCACATGAATAGGCTCAGTGAATCCAACAGAGCTGCCATGTTACTAAAGGACTCTCAGTTTAGTATAAAGCTGTAAAATGCCCAGATGCAATGTTAGATGAGTATATTCTATATTATCATTATTAAATATTTATATAGCACCAGAAGATTTGTGGTTCTTTAGATAAGCATGTAAGCACAAAGTGATATATGTAATATATTATTAAGATTCATTGTGTGGAGTCCATCTGTTCTATTATTTCCATCTATTATATTATCCTACACAAAAGCTACCTTTGGAGGATATTATTAAGTTTAAAGGATCATGTTTGCAAAAGTCAAGAAATACCAGAAGTATCATACCTTTTCCAAAAATGCTTTAATACAGTAATTAGCAATTTGATTTCAGTATGTTTTATTAATTCAGTGGGAGCCTCATTTCATTTGGTTATGATCAGGTGCTGCATTTAGTGCATACATTCAAGCTTTAGAGCCCTGCTTCCTTATGGGCTTTTCCACACTGCTCATCCCAACAGCACTGTAGCGTAAAGAGGAGCTAGTTACCTTCCCGGTGGTACTCTGGAGCAGGAAGTTTGTATTGTCTTTATTTTCAAACACGACTGAAACACTGTGAGAGAGGGGATCTGGTCGTTTTGGATGTTCTGCTCTGAAACATCTAGAACTTGATTTTGCAGAGTATTTGCATGATGCTGTGCTTTCCATGTCCATAACAGCGCTCCAGTGACTCCAGTGCCAGCTAGCTGCTGGTTAGGAGGTTATTAGTGGTGCTTCACATCGAACACCAGGACATCCACTTGCCATCCAAAGCACAGGAAGTACATGTAGGAGGATGTTAGTGTGTGCGGGTGTGTGTTCACAGGTCTTGGTTTTCCAAAACACAAAGAACTGCACATATGCCACTCTATACCTGCCTGGGTCAGGCCCGAGGTTAAGCTCTCCGTGCCCATCATCACCCATTTGAGCTGGCTGGATACCTGATCGGGATAGGCAGTTCTCTTTCCCCAGCACAGACATGGGGCGTGCTGCTTTTGCCAGGAGATATCTTAGCCTCTTCCTCCAGAATAACGAAATTCAAGACCACTGGTTTCCATCCTAGACCTGGGAGGATGTCGGACAGGGCCTGCAGACTTCTCTGTGATGCTCAGTGCTTGCTCTTTTTGCCCTTCTTTCTCCCCTCTTCCCCTGCACCTGAGCACGGACTTTGTCCAGTTCTTTCCTGGGCCTTTCTCTTGTCCTTGATGCTCGCTTGCTCCCTGGCATCACGGAAGACCAGTAAAGGCCAGAAACTTAGTATATACAACTGTGATATTTGACAAAATTTTAACTAAAAAGAATGGAAATGGCACCAGAAGCTTTGGGAAAAATCTTGTCAGCTCATTTCTAGTATCTTTTTAAATGCTTTAGTGATATCTTTATAAAACAGATTATATTTTAAATTTCTAAATAAATTATTTTATAAAATAGAGTATTGCCACTAGGTAAATAAGGTAAGTGTGTGAATGCATAGGTTTCCATATGTTGATATGCATTAATCTTTATTAAATCTATCAGGATGTTTACTATGTTTTTCTCTTCCTTTTTACAGTGATTGAAATTAATGGGGCTGTATTTGAGCTTGTTCATGTGTGTAGAAATTGATATGTAAAGTAAAAATCATGTTACAAAGCATTATATCTTGTGCTATGCAGATTGCCATATTGCTTATAATACTGACTAAGCCTTTGCATTGTAAATATGTGTCTTTATATTTGCCCTTGGTTGCAACTTTTAGTACCATTCAGGTCCAGAAATGCAGTCTTTGGTATCTGGTAATTTGTACAGCAACTATAAAATGCTGTGAATTGCAATTTTATTTTTTCATAAAACAAGCACTTTTTCTAGCTTAACCTGCCTTTTTTTTCTGGCTGACATTAGTGTTTTTGCTGTATCTTTCAAATACATATATTTAATATAGATAGATATATATGGGTAAATTATAAATCTATATGCATAATGTACATATATGTGTGTATATATAAAACCATGTGCATATTATATATTTAACATATATAATGTACAAATGCATATATATGGTGTATATATATGTATGTTAGATATAGTAGTACAATTCAACTGTTTAAAGAATTCAAAGAAAGTTCCTTCTTATTTTGTTCTCTCTTGCTGAATGAATCTTTAATTTTCTTCTGTATAGTGGCACAACTTCAAATTTCATACATATTTCAGGCATGTTTTAGCATCTATGGCTGGAACTAAAACCTCTCAGCAAGGAGAATATTATTCAAATTCAAAATACTCGAGCATATTTCAAAACTCTGGTGCTGTATCTGAGTTAAAGGGGCGTCCTCACTTGACATCATTGCAACAAATGTACTGGATGCTTTTAAGTGCTGAGAATAGTGCAAATCTTTTCAACATGTAATATTGCTCCTTGAAGTGTATGGCAGACTTAACTTCCTTAGCCTCCACTTGCAGTTACTTTTCATAAAGAACTAAAGGTCAGATCCAGTAAGCCTGGCATTGCCGTGATGCCCTAGGCACAGCACTCGGTAACCAGAGAGTTTCCAAGCATCCGAAATATCTGTGTAACATGTGTAGCATTGCCTATATTTTAATACAATTGAAAAGCCTGAGGAATTCCACTGAGGCCGATTGAGACTGCTGTGAACACATACTGATAACTTTGGCTTCTTGAAAACAGCAAAATATAAAGAAAATATAAAGAAAAAAGTAGTTAACATGATGGAGCTAGTTTCCTATTTTGTATGTTATACAACATGAAAAGCAAGAAAATATGTCCGCAGTTGCAGGAGCAGAAACCAGGTTGTAGACCTCCCCAGTCTTAAGTAAATGCAGGTGTATAGACACCTCCCTCCGTGAGCTGTTTGCTACAATTAATTTTAAATTCTCTGCTTAGTGGCTCAAATGTAGGGGAGCACAGGGTCTCATTTCACTGCTCCCTAAAATAACCAGTTACTTGGGCTTAGGACATCTGGAGATAGATGCAGTCCTGTCTATTCAGAGGCAGATTAGACCACTGGACTATCTTGTCTCTTAGGGCTTTAATCAGTTGGTCATTGTGTATGTGAGGAGCACAAAGGCACCTGGATTCAATTTTGGAGCTACATGATCCTAATGCTATGTCTTGTCCTAGTCCATAGAGATGTTTCAGAATTTTGGAGAACAGTTTAGGCTGTTCTCAGTGAAAGTATAATAGAAAGAATTAATAAAAAAAATATGGCTAATTAAAAAATATAGCTAATAAAAAAATATGGCTACGGCTATTTTTTGTAGGTATTAAAGTGTTACGAGATTATTGGCAATGTTTCCCTTAAAACATCGTTAACAAAAATTCAATGATCACCTGTAGCTATGGGTGATACAGATTTTATTTTTTCCCTTAGACATTAGAATTATAAAGTAAGGCTTTTATAGCAGATACTTCATGTTTCTGTGATATATCAGTCTTTGTTTCTAGAGTTATTGTGATATAATCAGAAATCTTCAAAGAGTCATAAATATGATTATATATGCGTAACTGTAGAGAGTATCAGAGTATCTGGTACGTGAACATATAAAATCATAGAAAAATTGTCAAATATGATAGTAATGAAAAGCAAGCCAACTTCTTATCCAGCATATTTTTGAAATCAAGTTTCTACCCTAGTTGAAAAAGAAGAGCAAGCTATTTTTAAGTTAATGCCAGGAATCAGATTTGAGGTTAAACCATGTAAAGTTTCAACAGGGCAAAAGCTGGAGAGTTTCTCACATCATTTCAGCCAAAAGTCATCAAAATGTCTTCAGTTTGAAGGAAGTCATCTTTTGATTTGGGGAGGAAACTTGTATTTAAAGTGAATAAATAAAAGAAGATAGGATTTCATTATTAGCATAGTGCTTCCATTTAGGGAATTAAAACACTTGTACCAAATTAAAGTTGCATATCTTTTATCATATGTATTCAAATTACATTCATAAAACATCCGATTCTACCTACATACCCCGAGCGTATCTATGACAATCCCCTGTAGATGATGACAAAATGTATATTCAGATTTGAAAATGTTCTTCTGGGCTACCTTGGCTAATTAGAGATGACAACGGATGGCTTGATCCTTTGTTTGGAAGCATCAAGGATGTGTCAAAAGCTTCTGAATCCTCTAGAGTCCACAATATTGTGCTTTCAGTAGGTGACTGAAATTGTCTTTTGCTAAGAGCCTTCTGTGACTCAGGTAGGAAAGTCCCTGCATTTCAGATTTGCGTAACTGTGTGGTGGAATAAATTCTCAACCAGAGTGAACACGGTTAAGTCAAAGTAGTCTAAAGAAGTTAAAGATTCAAACAGGAAAGAGAAAAAACTGCCAGAGATAAGTCATTCTCTCATAAACAACTTCAAAGAGGTATTAATAAAAATGGCTGAGTCCATGCAAGCTTGAAGAACAGATTCTTTTCAAGGACAGTCTTGAGGTTAGAGGTGGCCTAAAATCTCAAAGATATTAAAAATGGACAGGATTATGGGAACACAGAAAAGCTGAGAGAAGGAATAAACAACTCAAGATGTTCCTTCCACCAAAAAGACAGCAAAGGCAGCAGATGCAAAGTTAAGCTTAGGTAAGCTTTGTAGCCGTGTAAATATTCAGCCGATTTCCTTGTATCTACCATCATCTACTTGTGTCTAACATCAGGATCCTGGAGGTGGCTCATTTTGAGCGGAGTCAGGGCTTGATCACAGCTTGATCTCAAAGGAAAGACCTGCAGAGTCTGGACCTACCTGGTGCTGATGTTATTATCTGAATGGTAACATCTTTCTGGTTGCAGAATCAGAAAATTGTTGAATTCCTCCACATGGCTCAGGAGCTGACACCAGCCATCAGAGGTGTACGTGGCACTGTCATGGGAAGGGACGCTGTAGCACCTAATAGGCTGACACATGCTCCTTTAAAACTTGGATCTGGTTAAACTCTTTTTAGGCTTTGAAATACTCACACAAGTACATGTTCACTGTGTAGACAGAGGGGATATCAAATTCAGTGGACCTGTTTCTCATTTGCAATAACACCATGTTACATCATTTTGAGTATGGAAAAAAATCTTATGAGGTTGGAGTGGGATACATTTACCCACAAGTAAGAGCGCAGGCTGTTTGTGTTGCTGGAAAGTTTATTAGTGGAAAGTGTATTGGCTCTAGGGCTCTTTGTCCTTGAGGAGGTCTGTCAGCATTTATTTAAAAGCCACCATAGGCAGCAGTACCGAAAACGTTTACTGAATGTGCACTGGTATCACAAGTTTATGCATATTTTACTGTAGAGAGCAGCTTAATTGCTGATGTTAATAAAACTGTATTCTGTGTATATCTGTTTTGTAAACCACTGAAATTATATTATGCTTCAGCTGAAAGGTTTTGATCCTTTAGTTATTTTTGTTTGTCAATAACCTGAGCAAAATTTAACAATGCTGTCTGTCTAAGTATAACAGCTATTTATTTGAAACAAGATTTTTAAAAAAAAATTTATATTGCAAACTGCAATAGTAAATGAGCACTGCTTACTAGAATTAAATTATAGTGAAAGCATTTATTTAATTCCCATATATATTATAGCACCATAAATTACTCTAGCATAAGAATGCTGAAAATAAAGCCTGCATGCATGTGTGTGTAAATTGAAGGTGGATATATATAGAGATATATAAGTTCCTGCTTGGTGGCTTTTCGTACAATAACTGCATTCACATATTAGAAGGGCAAAATAAAGTCAGTATAAGTGCTTTTAGCTTCTAGCTATATTTTTGAAAACATTTAGGGGAAAGTAGTACTCATCAACTGAGTATGATCCTCAGCCTCTGTTGCCCATATCCTACTTGATATTTGCGATAACAAGATGGACCAGTCACTAATACTGAGGTAACAATGTTGGGCTCTGATCCGTATTCCATTAAAGTTAATAGGAGAGTTTCCATTAAATTCACTTGTATAAGGGTCAGAGCCTTCAAATACTGCCTTATTAAAATGTATCCTTGATTTATTTTCAATCAGTTGGCTTCAGTTTCTTTTCCTACAGGAGTGAGGTTAGCAGAGCCAAGAGTAGCCAGAAGGCAGCTGCAAGTCAGAAAGGGAATCAAAAATCATTTGTTGACTTCAACAGCTGTTTAGTTACCCAGATCTACAGGTGAGGTTTAAAAAGCAGCTATAGACTTTTCACAGTGAAAGGAGAATAAAATCCCAAAGGAAACTATGTAGTTGCCAGGCTGGTATCTAGACTAGACTGTTGCTCTTCTCTCTGGATCAGCTGCATTGAGTAGGCTCTCTGTACTGTAGATCCCTTCCCAGTAGCAGGAGTAGGTGACGAGTGCTGGGGTGTCACCTTCCTCCAAGGAATCGCCTGAGCTGCAGCCGACCTGGGTCCTCAGTGAGTGTGCAGCTCAGTACTGCCAGGGCAGGTCTGCTTAGGAGAGCACCGCACAACTGGGCAGGCAGCGCTTAACCCCTTGCGTCTTCCAGCTGGCCGATGAACACAAGGAGTTTTGGCAGGAAGGAGGTAAGCAGAAGGTGGATGGGAGAGCTTGCCGTGCCCAAGGAATTGGAAGGAAAGGCCTAAGCTCAATGAAAAGTTGAGTGAAAGGCCTGGTTCATTTTTGAATGATCAACACCCTACACCTTCTCTGAAGAGAAAACTTTATTATCTGTGCTGCCATACATTTTTTTTGAGAAAGTGGTACAAGTAAAATGACTTTGTGGACAAACTAAGGATCACTCACCAAGGCCTTCCATAAGATGCACTTACCAGTTACCCTATATAGCATGGCATGCTATATGTAGCATGCTACATGCATCGGTGTCAAAGTGCAGAGCAAAAGTGAATTGATTTTGTATTTCCCTACCATTAGAAGGAATAGTCTGTATTATTTATGATTGTATTAAATACATTGTAACTAATACATTCATCATAAGAGCTATATTAATGCTTATTCTATTCCTTTACATCTTTCTTTTCTACTTGTGACCTCTTTCTATTGGACTGTCAAAATGCAGTCTCTTTCTTCAGATTTCTATCAAAAAAAAGAGCTTCTTGCGAAAAAAAAAAATAGGTGTAGGGTTGTGCCTGCAAGACAGTCATACATTTTCTGTAGTGTTTCATCACTTGGACCTGGTATCAGATCTACTTTGCTTGCCTTCACCTTCTATTTTTTTTTTTTTTTTAATAATGCAGACTACAGTATTAGATGATATTAGGTGGAGAGTAAGGTCCATAAGAAGCCTTAGTAGTATGAGAGTAGCCTTAATATTGGGAGTAAGACTTTGAGCTAAACTGAGGAACAAGCACTAGCCTCTCAAAGATGATAAAGGACTGTTGAGAAAAGCTATTTTGCCGTCCTATAGTATAACAGCTAAGGTATACCTACAGTACTTTGTCCTACCATTAGCTAAATATAATAATCTGTCACCCTCTAGTGGTGGGTCTCCAAAATCATAATTCTACCAGGAGTTGTGATAAATTTTATCTTTGTATATGTAGAGGATAAGGGTTTAGTGTTTGATGGCTTTTGTATACTGACTAGTAACTTTATTCTCCACTGTGTATAGCTGCAAATAAATGTAGCCTGTAACTGGGCCAGAAATTAGAAGTGTAAATTCTCTAACTTGTCTGTGGGGAGATTAATTAATTAAAGAGTGTTTTTTTAAATGATTTCCATATTCTTTCTCTCAGGTAGGACTAGAGAAAATTACTGAATTTCCACCTCCAAAGTTATGGTGTATATCTGTGCACTTAGAGCACAGATATGGTAATCTGTGTTAAGTTAATGCACATATCTGTGCACACAAATGCACACAAATCTGTGCATAAGTTAATATGCACAGATATTAACTAATGAGATTCCTTCTTTCTTAATTCCCAGTTATAATAAGTGCTGCCCTTATCTAAGACTGAGTTTGATGCTGTATTGGAAGGTGCATTGCCCATTCCAATCTGTGAGAGCAGTAAGTGTGCCTGCAATAACAAGAGTGTAGCCCATGTGTCTTATGCATCTCTCAGTATATTTGACAGCAAAGCGATCTAACAAAGCCAAACTATGTGACATCACCTATTCCATTAGCTTCAACAATACTTACAAAAGCGAAGGTTTCTGACCCAGCCTTAGAAAAAGCTGAAAGTGCAGTATGTTGGAGAATAGCATTTAATAGGTTCATTTATCAAGATTCCCAGTAACTGATAATATTGATGTGTTTTATACTGATATTGGACAATTTGGCTTCAGATCACATATGATTTAAAGCATCCTAAGTAACAGCAAAATACTTGTCTGAGGCTGGCGGGTTGTATTTTCCAGTGTATCAGAATATAGTGAAATATATCGAAAGATGATGGATAGCTTGAGACAACTGGAGCTGTTCCTTTTCGATTACTTTGCAAACACACTTCTCAGGGTAAAGCAAGCATTATTCATCCCTGGGTCTAAGACTATGCAATTCCTTCTAAAATATTTTTGTGTTTCAGTTATTACATGCCACTAAGTATGTGGTATCTCTGTAATATTATCAGTATGGGCCATACGTTCACCACTTATATGTGAACAGAGTTAGCCCAGTGATTAAGCTAACTCATTATATCTTTGTTAAAGAGGTATATGGCAACATATTTGCAATCACAAGTGAAATATAAATATATATCACTGTGTGCCACTCACCGGGAGACACTATTTAACCTCTGTGACCTCAGAAACTTCAGGAGAAATTGTCACTGGTCTGTTGGGTACATTGTGGAAGGCAAAGTGTTTCCATGATGGGGTGAGGCACATAACAATCTCAAGTTTCTCCCAAAAGAACATCGGATATATCTCCTTATCATGTGTGAAGAGCCTGTCAAGCTGAAGAGCAGGGTCCTAACCATGCTTCTAATTATCAAATCTTCCTCTGGATCTCTGAAATTTCAGCAAACCAGACAGTCTTTGCTCTCACACTTAACTAGAATGTTGGGCAAATTCTGCTGGGAACAGAGAGGAAAATCATTTCATATGTCCTTATGAACTAATGTTCAGTAGTTGAAAAAAAGCTAAAAAAAGTAGTAGAATTTTATACCTGCTTTCAGGTTTTATCTTTTAATATCTGTGTTTCTTCATCTCTGTATCTCATTCCTGCAAGCATGCATATAATACATATTGCCCACATGTACACCCACATGCAGGCACAGCGAGGCAGATGCACAGAGACAGAGATTTGCATTCCTTTTATCATATTCATTTAATTTTCCTTAGTTTACTGGTGAAAAAAATAAGTGTTCTTGCTATTAGAACTGTGGTCTTAGGGAAAATGCAGTTAGCTTTTCCATCTTGAGCATCGTGTATAAGAAGTAGTCTCAGCACATCGGTGCTCCGTCCTTCAGAAAGAAGCCAAACTGAACTCCTTCGACTGCGCTGACCCCGCAGTGCTGAGCGTAACATGAAGCTTACTCTGACTTGTAAACTGAGCAAACATGACATGGAGGTCACAGAATAAGGGCATATATGCATCTTGCAGCCCTTGTTTTGACAAAGTGACTTCTCTCTCCAGAGGGACATTTCTGCCATTTTTTCCAGCATGTTTCACCTTTCACTGGCTATTAATCCCAGTGTGCCTGAGCTGCTAAATTAGGATTCAGATCCCCACCCACAAGCACATGTGAGCTAAATCCTAAATCTTTTCAGCACTTTTTTCAGGCATGACTAGTTAGCAACTCAGTTAGCAGGCCTAAGGAAATGAGAGCACCAAAAACAACAAATTAATCGTAAATTAAATGTAACAATATTAAACACTAGAAATAAATATATTATCACATTCATTATTAGAAATATTTTACTGCTAACAGCTTAAGAAATCAAATGTATTTTCTATTACTTCCGTTACCATTCATCAAGCTTTAGCAGGATAGTTTCTTTGTGTTTGATGAAGTCTAATATTTGTGTAGACCGTCTGGTTCTGTCAGTTTTAAACACAACTTTTTCACTAGATTCATAAAGGAAGTTTTGATGGAAGTAAAGTAATTCAGGATGCTCTTATATTGCTCTTATATTTCTGCCTGCATGGCTTATGAATACTTACATAGGTACAGGTGTGGAGAGTATCCCAACAAAGAGCACTTCAAAATAAAGTCATCAGCACAGCATTTAGCATATTTGTTTGTTGCAGTAGAACAACTGCGGATGATGTTCAGCCTTGTCACCATTAGCTGGCTGTAATACAACACTATTAGCAGTTGTCAATGTGTGTAATGAAGGACACTGAAATTCTTGTGCCTGTTTTGTAGATGGGAAAATGAGGCATGGAGCAGGGAAGTGACATGTCAAAGATCACTGGAGGCTTTTGCCAGATCCCACCCTCCTGAATCTGTTCGCAATGAGGCCATCAAATTTGAGGATAATAGTAATGACTGCTTGTGTGAATAAATGTGACAGGCTTGGTTAGCTCTGTTGTATAGGTTATTAGGTCAGTGATGCCAGTTCCAAGTTTTGAGAAAGCAAAATGTCAAGCTAGACTGGGAAGCAGAGGAGCCACCACCTTTTTCTTTTTTTTTTTTTTTTTTTATGATGCTGCAGAAAAATATGTAAGATAGTAGGGATTAATTGTTTTTCTATTGTAATAACCAACCTCCATAGACAGGATATTTTAATGGTCATGACATATGTTGTCCTGTCTTTAAAACCTCTTTTAAAAAAATCTCTGGTATCCCAAATTACCTTTACAAAACACTGGTATTTGAGACTGTATTTTGCTACAAACTATTCTGCAGATTACTGGAGAGGGAGAGTGGCGCGAAGGCCTGTCTCTGCAATAAGGAGAATTTCTGGGAGGAAAGAAACAGCATTTTGTAGCTTCTAAGTATTGCCTGTTCTTTTGTTTTTGTTTTTCCTCAACAGAGCTACAGTGAACCTGTTGACGTTAAGGCCTCCCAGCAACCTCAGATGATGAATTCAAAGCAGTCAGTGTTTCATGGGCCTGCCCAGGCTCACTCTGCACTGTACCTCAGCTCCCACTACCACCAACAACCGGGAATGAATCCTCATATCACTGCCATGCATGCCAACATCCCCAGGAACATCGCACCTAAGCCCAACAACCAAATGCCAGTGACTGTTTCCATAGCAAACATGGCCGTGTCCCCCCCGCCGCCGCTCCAGATCAGCCCTCCTCTGCACCAGCATCTCAACATCCAGCAGCACCAGCCTCTTACAATGCAGCAGCCCATTGGGAACCAGCTACCCATGCAGGTCCAGTCTGCTTTACATTCACCTACAATGCAGCAAGTAAGTTGAGTTTTTCAGTGGTCAGAGAACCAAGGGGGTTTTGTTTGTTTCTTTGTTTCTTTGCAGGGATGGGAAGGGTTTGGGGCGTTTTTGTTTGTTTGTTTCTTGGGGATTTTCTTTTTAAGCAATTTGAAATCATCCAGAGGTTGAGAGGGAGGGTGATTTAGGACAATGGATTAACTTTAATTCTGCAGAGTTCCAAAACTGCAGTAATATAGTTCAAGAGCTTCATCTTTCAAAGATGAGAACAAATGAAGAATTTTACCAAAATGGTGGGGAGCTTCAGTGGAACTGTTTATGCTCCCAACAACCATATTCTTGTGAACCCTGTCTCCTCCACATATTCAGGAGTCCTCCTTTAAATAGAAGTGTCTGTTACAGCTTAGATCAATCTACAAGGGAGAAAGTGCCCTGAAGTATAACTGAAAATTTGAGGCCTCAAAAACGTCCATTTTAAAAACAAAATGCAGGCATGTCTAGAAACAGATGTGGTAGTCGTGTGTCGTGTGTCTTGTGGTAGTCGAGTGCTGACTGTCCTATGTGACTGACACAGGGAAAACAGAGCATAGCAAGCTCTGTTTTACATATTAGATTAAATGAGCATAACTACATTAATTTATGCTCCTACATTCATGCCTTCATTCTGGTAGATAGACGTGTTTTATTACTGAGAAGAAATAGTTTATCTCCAGTAAGGTGATTCTTTTCAATCTGATTTTTCCGTGGTCAATTCTCGGTACATTTGCTGGAGGATCTGAATGAATACAGGGCAGTACTTTGAGTTTTGAGCCTAGTCCCATGGATGGGTGGAGCAGATGAACACTGCTGATTTCATGAGAGCAGATTTCCCTTTGTGCTGGCTGAGATTTGATTATCAATAATAAAATTTTGCTTCACAAAGAGGTGCTAGAGTGAAAATCTCTCTGTGGAGTTGCAAGAATCTCAGGAATTTGTATGCACACAAGTTGCAAGTTCTGGTTGACAATGCACAGTTATGAATCTGTTATATGTTTTGAATCTCTCTCCATAAATTCATGTTTTCTAACAAGGTATACTGTGTTAGCTTTCCAAACAAGAAGCATTTAATCCCAAGCATGGTCTTCAGAGAGAGGAACACCTGAATGCACAATATTGCTCGTGGATGGGAGAATTCATTTAGCTGAGAGTGTTATTTTCCAAAATAAGACCAAAAAAACAACAGAGGTAAAAGTGATCTGTGCTAATAAATCCTGTAAACTAAGAAGTGCCCAAGATGATCCGAATTACCCCAGCAACCTTGATCTTAGTCCCAAGAAAGTTTCTGGGTAATCAGGCAGGAAGATTTGTAAATGGCTTGCAAATTTCCCCTAGACCAGCATATTTTTCTTGCTCAGAGTAAAGCTCAGTAGACTTATGACCACACACAGAAATATGTAGTCTCTCACTGTCATATGTTTCAAGAGGTTGCTCTGTTACTTAGGAGTCCAGAGAAGATCCTGGCAAAGCCTGTATGAAGGCCTTAGAGAAACTCAGGGGTTAGCACCGGACTTAGGTGGCTGGAAGTACCTCAGCAAGAGGTCTTAGACAGATGATCTAGGAAGGGCTGTCTAGAGATTCTAAGCCTGAAGGGAAGCCCATTCTCAATTAAATCTACAGGCTTAGAGCAATTAGAGGCAAAACAATGGACTGACACCCAATGCAAATGTCTGGTTGGTGACAAAATATGAATAACGACAGCTGTGACAGCAGCCTGTTGAGATCATATGGTTATATTCAAGTGAGTCTGGTATTGGAAAGCGATTCAATCATCCCAAAATTAGAATCAAACATTTTGTGCCAAACTTAGATTTGCTTGACCAGGGCAAATCAAGATAACATCAAACCCATAGTTTCTTTTCAGAATTGCTGGTAGGCAAAACTTCTTGAACAAATTGGAAAATGTGGCTTTGATTATTCAAAGGATAGTATGATAATGGTTAGCAGATGCGGATGTTAGATACTTCTGAGGATTTCTTATGTGTCTGGTTATGTATATGCGCAACACGCATTATCATCATTGTGTGAATCCAAACACTACTTTACGAGTTACTCCAGACCGTTATATATCACAAAGAAGGTAAAATAATATTAGTCTTCTGATGCTTTTATTTTGCTAAGTTGCACAGTTGTAGCATGTGGTGTGCATGTCAGTGGTTTGGAAGAACTTTCATTCATCTGTGAGATGTGTCATATGCAGCTGAGTCATTTTTAGCTTGGGAAAAGATACGAGTGTCTAGAAGTCAAAATGTCAACCTGTACCATACTGCATCTTTTTCTTTACTGAATACAAGAATGGTAAAGTAAAAAATGCTGTTCTCCTACTCTTCAGTATTAAACTAATGAAAAGCTAGCTTAAATACTTTTACTGGCTCACACTGCTTAGTCGGGAAGGCTGATGTGGTACCATGGTAAGACAGCAGAGATATTTCTGATTCTCAGTCTTGGTGGCAGGTACTTATAACTTGTTGAACTGCTACGCTTCCAATCTTCACTGCATTTCTCTCCTAAGCATCATGAAACGACTGCAAAGCATTTATATTTTTAGTGTTTAATTTTTGTTTAAAAATATTACAGTTTTTGAACCCTGAATATCCCATGTTATTTCACTTTACTTTTACAATATTTGTGATGTTTATTTCATATTGTTATACAGTTTATACAGTTTGTAAATTTATTTTAAGTGCAAAATACAGTCCCTTTAAAAGAATGATATTGGCAAAGACAAAGCAAAAAACATTTGAATTTTGGAGCAACAAGCGTGTTAATAACAATTTATATGCCAGAGCTGAAGGTAGTCTCTGAGAGCCTATCTTGTCTCTTAGGTATGACTCTTTCTAGTCATACCCAAGAAATGTTAAAAACACTATCCCTAGGATTGCATATGTATTTATAGCATTAAAGGATGTGTTACCTGCTAGTAGACATTTAACAAGAATTTGAGAAACTTCTTGAGAAACTTTAAAATAAAGGCCTCCTTCTGACTCATATGTCAAGGGATGGTGCTCTCCACTCTGCTTGAAACTGAGCAAACACAGAGCATGTTAAAAAGGAAAAGACATAATGGAAAAGACAAGCAAGCCCTCCAAAAAGCCGCAGTGCAGTAATAGCAGTGCAGAAGGTTAGCAGCAGCGCAGGCAGTAAAGAGGTGTAGAGCTACCTTGGGTGTCCAGCCTCTGGCAAGGAGGGAGGCAGGACCACCCCACCGAAACCCATGTGCTTGACTAGAAGAGTACACCACTTTTTACCACATAAAAAGAGACTATGTGGGCTGGCAAAGCCAAAGCAACAGTTGGCATCTGATTCAGCTCTTTCCCAGCAACTCCTCCGTCAGGTGTTTAATTTCCTACCATGCTAGTGGTGTGGGTACTCTAAGCCTGTAGCAGAGACTACATCAGGCTTCCAGTTTAGGAAAGCAGGAAGAGCAAAAGAATTAATGGCATCCTACTCCCTGCTTTGTGACCAGCAACAAAGGAGATTTTTCCTTTCCAGAAACCCTACCACTGATCAGACTATAAGTCAAAGCCAGGTAATTCTTTTCATGCCACACTACACCAAGAGAAAGTATAGGTGTAGGCGTAGCTGTGTCAATAGCATTATAACAGTCTTCTACCCCAGGCATTCCCTGGGCTAGACACCCTTGTTACACACACAACCTTCCAATGGTGGGCTCTGATTCTTTTTCTTTTTTTTTCAATATTCTATTTTGAAAGAGTTTGACTTGTTAGCGAGATATTCTGTGCATTGGGAGTGCTTTGGGAATCCCAGCAGATTCCCTGCTTTAATGCAGCAGCTACTGGGAGATTTGGCCACTTGTTTTTCTCCAGGAGAGGGAGGATGTTTTCTTATCAAAGACAGGCTTGCAGTATGTCTGAAGCACTGCCAGCTCTAAGAAAAACCACATAGAGATCCAGACCTCAGTCTTGGCAGGCAGGACCACGGCCGTCCAAAATGACAGTGCCTATAATCCACAAATTCATCTTTTCATCATCTGAGTAACTTTGAGGAAGGGCTGATAAGAAGCTGCTGACTGAGGGGAAGAGTTCATGGAAACAGTGCCTGCCCACGCGACTGTGAGGACACCACGCTGATCCGTAACAGCTCCGTAGAGAACAGCATGTCCTGCCATTCCTCCAGCAGCACTTGCCTGCTGCTGTGTGGCTGCCAAACTCAGACTGCCAGCTGGAGAAGGACACTTTCCTGAAGGATTCCATGCAAACTACTGAAAATCAAGAAGATCAGAAGTTTAGGAGCCAAAAATCCACAATGACTGCACATTTTTCAGTTAATTTAAAATCAGTTAATACTGTGCAATGCATCCAGACTGTTCTAAAATGCACAGAACTGACTACATTTTATCTGTGTTTTGTTTGTATGCCTACCATTAGTAAATCTTGTAAAAGTTCTTTTTACAACCTTCCCTAATTTGAGTCATCTAATAATTTTTATAGCTTCTGGAAACTGGACCATTCTTTTCTCTATTCTCTTTTCTTCCAAAACACTTAATGAGTAAATTAGATAACACTGGCCCTATTATAGATGTCTGGGATGCTCCTCTTATCTCTTGCACAATAAAAAATGACTGTTTGGTCCTTTTCTTATCCTGTGGTTTAAATTAGATCCTCGTTTTGACTATACTTCATTTCTAACCGTAAAATATCATACTGCAGTTTTCTGAAATATTCTTAGCAGGAGCTGTGTTGAAGTTTTTCTTTGTTAAAGTCTAAAGCCATTTTGTAACAGTCTTTCTTTCATCCACTTTGACATACTGAATGAATCCTAGTAGATTAGAGGAGTGTGATTTTTCTTTCATTAAATACTCACATGAGCATCTTATCAGTATATCATCTTTTAACTGATACAGACTCCCTTCTCCCCAGCCTGTTTCTTTCCTCTGATTATATGTGAGATTAGGCAACGAGGTTTCACCGAATGTTTAATTTTACTTAGCTGGAATCAGGTGATCAGAATCTCGCCCCTTGTCATTCAAATCAGCCCAATTCCTCTGAAGTTCAGGGTAAAACAGCATCTGAAGCAGCAACCTGTTTCCTTTTCAAAAGTCATTCATCGCTTTTGCTGCTCACACAGACATTCCTGCTTCTTGCCAGGCAGGCTCCATTCTCCAGCTCACTGTACTGTGCTGCTCTGTGTGCAGAGTGATAAGAATGAGGATTCTCTCCCAAATACTTCCAGGCATTTTTTAGGACCCTGTTAACTCCTCTACTGGAAGCATCTCCTTCCCTGCTTAGACTCTTGACTCAAGTGATGTGGGATGAGGAGTCCCGCCTTGGCTCACAGATCAAACCTGGATTCGTAAGGTCTAGTAACTGTGGCTGCAAGTTTATGTATAACAAAGAAGCAGAAGGTGTATGTTGCATTTTATTAATTTTTTTTAATGATATCTCATTTCAGTCTACTTTGGAGTGTTTCTTTTTCTCTAGAAAATATATTCATGCAGCAAGATTATTTCATAGCCTGCCAAAAATAATAGCCTCATTTTTTTTTCTGGTGTATATTATATACAGTAGATTCTTGGACCTACTGCATTTGTCCAGATTTCTTCCTCTCTTTTTGTTACGCTTTGTCTTCGAATGAGGTCAGAGAAAAAAAAATCATTAATATCTGTCAACTTCCTTTATAACCTTAAGGAAAAATCTTTGTATGATATCACACAGACAGATTTTCAATTTCCTTGTGTAATAAACAGATGCTTTAGGATTTGGATGTAATTTAAAGGTTTAAAATATCACATTGAGATTGATGAATAAATCAGTTGTGAAGACAAAAACATTGATGCCTGTTGAAAATACCTCTCCAGACAGGCAGGAAATGAAATTAGTTCCCAGTAAAGTGTGGAGATGAGGATCACTGTTTAGTTCTGCTGCAGGCCTTTTAGGACTTGCTGCAGTGGCACAGCGAAACTGCTAGGGCTACAGAAATCTAATTAAAGAGCAAATGTCCCTCCTGACATCGAATTAATCTTTATCAAGTTCCCTATTTTTATTTCAATCTGGAACAAGAAAATGAAATTTAAAATTCTAGGCATGTTGCAAAACAGTTGGTGATTTTCTCTTGAGCATTACAACGCAAAAACATTCGGCATTGTTTAATTAGACCTTGAAGCACTCATTTTCTTGCAGCACTTTTTATTTCATCATTGTTTGTTAAGGGCTTACATAAATAATACACAAATATTTACTACACGCCTGATACAAGGTTGTCTCCCTGTGTTGTACAAATCTATATTTCCAGGGCTTTTTCTCTTGATGAAACAAAGCTGAAGTAATTATTGTTTACTTTTTAATCATGACCATAGCTTATTGGTCCTTCACAATTAATTCAGATTTCTTAAATTGCTTAGCCTTAGAAGGCAGGCTTTTAAGCACCTACATTATTGCTTTTATTGTTAGGATTGCAGCAGCCCTCCGCCGGGCTGGGTGCAGGGTTGTGCTGGGTGCTGCCCATAGGCAATTTATGCCGTGAGCGCTCCTGAAGGAAGCAGCCTGGTCCCTGCCAGCTGCATGCTAAGCAGGCAAGCCAGATGCAAGCGAAAGTATCATCCCCTCGTTCTGCAGGCGGGCGAAGCGAGAGACCTGGAGAGTCTGAGCCCTGAGCCTCATTCCCAGCTTTAGCATGGAAGTCCCAGTTCGGGCCGAGTTGGCATCTCCACATGCTGCACTGGAAAAGAGCCAAAAAGGGAGCTGGTTGTGGGCACACCAAAGTCAGGAATGAGATAAGTCCCCACCTGGTCCTAGGCTGTCATTTTCACAGCAGAACCACCCTCCTACTTCTAAATTACTTACTGGTTCCAAGGATGAAAGAAGGGGAACTGTTGATAACACACTGGTGTTTTCTTCCTGTGATTTTGAGGAGCTAATTTCTGCTAATTCTGAGAATTTTTGCACGTCCATGTCCTGTTACTTGCCTGCTTCTATACAGCAGCATGGGAGCTGCTAGCTCTGTCCATGCTGGTTTTGCTGTATATCTGACTGACTGATGAGAGAGCACTCAGGAGCTTGGTCTACCAAAGGTAAACCCAAGTGCCTGAGGGCAGAACATGTTTCTGTAGTTAGTTTCCTCTTCCAAATAAATTAGAAGAGTCCTTGTGGGAAATGTTTTGTATACAGATGATGGTGGTGATGTACAAAACCAATTTTTCTGCCTTCTGTTCACACAAAACTCCCATTAAAATTGTTGGGAAGTCTTCTCAGTTACAGCTTGCTATAGAGGGTGGGGGTTGTACAGTCTGATGAAACAGGTTTAGAGCCTAATGAAAAGATGATGTACAAAGCACAGTCATGTTATGTGCATTTAATTTTATCTTGTTAGCAGCACATTTATATAAGTTACATAGCAGGTAGAAGATGAATCCAGTTCATGAAATTGTCCTCTATTAACACTCTTTTCCCTGGAATCACCACACAAAGTGAAGTTTTACAAAGTATTTAAAGTGCTGAAGTGCAGCTCAAATTATTCTCCAAATGGAGGAGAATGTGGAAGAAAACTGTGAAACGTGCATTCGCTTATGACCTAGGTTGAAAACAGTGGTCGGTAGAGCAAAAAGTGACAGCATATGAGGAGGCCTGCTGGAGCAAAGCTCTGTAGGAAAAGCTTGAATATAATGCAGCAAGAAAGGAGGATTTGAGGAAGGAAGTGACATTTTATATTTGAAGGATGATCGTTCTTTGGGAGGGAGGGGGCCAGGCAGAAACAGAATACTCGTTATCTTGCATAAAGGTGGTATGGCAGATCTCTCAAACCCGCTGAAAACAGCTCTATCCAAGGCTGCTGTCGTAATGAAGATTGTTTATATGAAGATTACTTCATACTTCACCCATAATGACTTGAATTTCAAACTAAAAGTTATGAGCTTTAATCCTAGCTATTTTATACAGAGGTTGTGGATTTTCAGACTAGACTAGGTATTTTGGATCAAATTCAGTTTATTAATTAGCAATTACATCTCCTGTTAACTTGAGTGGCAATTGTATGTCCATGACCCAGAAAGGAGTTTGAGCTGCTTTTTTACTTCAGCAGGCACCAGTTACTTTCCTACAGAATTCAAATCTTTATGCCCGATGTAATGTTCCTAATCTTACAGAAACACAGTGTATATTTGGTTACTGTGATGCACTAAGGTAGTTCAAGCTACACTTGAAATTCTAATCATTCTTCCGGTTTCAAAACACACCATTAAAACATCCTAATATATTGAAAGAGCTAAAAATTGTTATGACTTTTCACATTATGTGTATTTAAGGAAGCAGGTTAAATATATCTTTATATCTTTCACTTCTTTATCTTCTTGATTTAAAAGGCAAGTTATTTTGTGCTACTTTCACTGCATTAGTCCAACTGCTGTTAAAAAGCTTTGGTTGAACTTCTGTTTAGTTGAGAGAGAAGTACAAATAAAAGAAGCAGCAGATGGTCCCTTTGTGACTGAATGAAGAAAAAGGGGGTTGAGAACAATATGTGAATAGGTGTAGTCTCATAAAACAGTCAGCCACCTGCTGCCTGCATCCTTCAAAAAGATTCTGTTGTATGTTCTAGGAATTAATGAGTAGTGTGTATCCCTACATTTAATCTAAATGAAAACTGTAAGGAATAAACAGACCTTTTTGCCCAGGTGTTGATTAAGTTTTGCTCTTGGTTTTGAATTATTCCTGCTCTTTCCCTTCTAGTTACACTGTCTGACTTTAATAGCTAAGAATTTGGTGGTAGTTTACTTTTGAAACCAAAGAAAGTTTTTAAAATGTAGAGAGCACCTATACATTTTTTCTCTTCTAGACTGAGAACTACACATCCTTTTTTTTTTTTTCCTTTAATATTTCACCCAACCTGTTGCCTGGTTTACCATACATTATAATGCATATGCGTTCTCTCCTAGGGGTTTTCTCTTCAGCCTGATTATCAGAGCATCATCAATCCAACATCTACAGCTGCACAAGTTGTTACCCAAGCAATGGAGTATGTTCGTTCAGGGTGCAGAAATCCTCCAGCACAGACTGTGGACTGGAATAATGACTACTGCAGTAATGGGTAAGCAACCAGCAAATGCCACCTTGCGTTGAGCAACCTTCATGACACAGGCATTGGAGAGAGCATTTGGAAACCGCTTTGTTGCCTCTCTCCCTACAGCATTCTAGAAGTGTGTCTGTGAGGGCTTTGAATTTACTCTGCAGTTAGATTACTGTAGGAAAACAAGATTTTGATACATACAGCATTAAAATTCATGCAGAATGTTTTTTTGTGGGGCCGTGTTGCTGTTCCAGGAACTGCTGGGAAGCCTTTAAGTCTCTGAATGATGCATTTGCTGAGTTTTAGATGATAGATAGTGTGCTTGGGTACACGTCCTTCAGCCTGACCTCTCCTTGACCTTGACAAGAATCCCCAAGGCAAAGGCAGATAAAAAAACCTCCCCTAATAACCAAGGAGTCACATCCAACCCAGACAACAAAACCCAGAGCCTGGAGAATGGTTTCACCCAACAGATTTACTCAAACTCAGAATTTCGCTTGCATTATTATTTTAAAGTCTGTGATGAACTCAAACTAGAACAGAACAAAAACCTTTTTTCTGATTACCGGTTCAGAATAACATCTTCACTAAAACCTGCTGGCCCCGAGGCAGACCTCAGCTCGTCTGCACAGCAGCGGCCCTTTCCGCCATGCCTGTCCCTCTTGCCCCGTGACCTGCCCCTGTATTCAGCACAAAGTTCTTGCTTCTCCACTGGGTCACCATAAAATGTTGATTTGGGCTACCGTCCCTTGCAGGAGCCTTTGCACCCCCAGTTTTTTGAGTTGAGCTCTTTCTAGACTGTCCTCTGCCAAAAGGGCTCAAGCCAGTAACAGCTCTGCTTTCCAGTCCCTTCTAGTGAAAAGCAGTGTATGGTCATTGCCAGCAAAACCTTCCACATGCCTGCTGAGCATAACGCTCCGTCAGTGTAAGGTGTCTCGTTTATGCCCCTCCACGGGTTTAGGCCGTCTTTGCTAGAGCATTGACATGAGTTGCCCGTGCAGTGTAGCTTGCTCTGTGCTACTCGCTGCCTCCAAACCATAAAAGCTATAAAGCTGTGAAAGAAGAGAAGTGGTGCCTGGGCTTCAGCAAGGAAGCAGGAGATGAAGAGCAAAGCTTCTCCCTGAGAAAAGCTTTTCACCGTGAATCAAGCCTCANTGCCAGCAACACCTTCTACATGCCTGCTGAGCATAACGCTCCATCAGTGTAAGGTTTCTCGTAGTAGACTCTTTATGCCCCTCCACGGGTTTAGGCCGTCTTTGCTAGAGCATTGACATAAGTTGCCAGTGCAGTGTAGCTTGCTCTGTGCTACTCGCTGCCTCCAAACCATAAAAGCTATAAAGCTGTGAAAGAAGAGAAGTGGTGCCTGGGCTTCAGCAAGGAAGCAGAAGATGAAGAGCAAAGCTTCTCCCTGAGAAAAGCTTTTCACCGTGAATCAAGCCTCATCAGCGATGCGTTTCCTGCTTTAGGCTGCAGGTTTTTTTTGTTTTGTTTTCTGACTTGCACAGGCTGTTTGGTGTTACAGACTGGTAAATGATTCTTTCTTGCTCTGAACTAAAATGGCACCTATCAGTAGAAGATGAACCCAAGCAAGGTCTGTCCTGGACCCAGTGTGTGGATGAAGGGCAGGAAGCATTGGCTCTACTCAGGGATCTGCCAGAAGCCTCCTGTGCCCTTTGCCTAACCCTGCTGATGCAGAATATTTTGGCTATGTCTGTATGAGTAAATAAAAGATGCCAGGGACCTAGGCTGGCACACATGGTTCCGGACCAGTGCGTAAACCCCTGTCCTGGTGCTCTTTAGCACAGGGACAGATTTGGCCTCTACATGCCACCATGGAGGTAGGGGGTTTCTTATTATTTTTCTTATTATTGCCGTGGTAATTCAGCTGTACTTCAGCATCAGTGACACAAGGAAGGGTCATGGGGATTTTTGGAAGAATAGGGCTAAAAAAACGACATATTTAGAAATAACGTTTGTTCTCTTCTCTTTGAATAGGGGCATGCAGAGGGACAAAGCACTCTACCTTACCTGAGAATCTGAAACACCTCTCCTTTCCACTGAGGAATGCAGGGAAGTCTTTTCATCATGGATTGCTTTATGCAGTCAAGGCAGTTCTGCATTTTATTAGGAAATACAAGTTGCTAAGCACTTAGGACTATTTGAGCTTGTGGGTCACCCACTCTGGAAAAAAAATAGTCTTGCTTCTATCTTTTTCTTTTTTTTCTCCCCATTTTTTTCTCTTTCTTTCTCCTTTCTGCCCCCACCCTGAGACCCTTTAACGGACATTGCTTTTCTTCTTTCCTGACGGAAACTTGGACCATTCAGATTTTATGTTGGTTTTTGCTGTGAAGTGCTGCGATAGTAACTGCCTTAGCAACTGTAGATGTCTCGGAGAAAAGTCCTGGATTTTCCATTGTTTTTTCATAATGGGTGTTTATATGAAACTACTAAAGACTTTTTAAATGGCTTGATGTAGCAGTCATAGCAAGTTTGTAAATAGCATCTATGTTACACTCTCCTAGAGTATAAAATGTGAATGTTTTTGTAGCTAATTGTAATTGAAACTGGCTCATTCCAGTTTATTGATTTCACGATAAGGGTTAAATTGGCAAACATTCATATTTTTACTTCATTTTTAAACAGCTGACTAATAGTTCTATATTTTCAAGGTATTTGGAGAAAAAAAAAGAAAAATATTCCCAAATGATATTAATTAAAAATATTGGCTTTGTCTCATTAAATAAAGAGAAAAAAATAGGAAAAAGCTAGCATTGATAAAGAGCAAACACGTTTATTTTGTACTGCCTGAAAATGCTTCTTTTTTAAAAGAAATCACTTTATGTGTAATGGTTAGTAAATGTCATTTAAGTCCTTTTATGTATAAAACTGCCAAATGCTTACCTGATATTTTATTAGATGCAGAAACAGATTGGAGATGGCTAAATTATAACCTTTACATATGGCTATGTATTATTGTTTCTTCATACTGTGTCTGTATTTAATCTTTTTTTATGGAACCTGTTGCGCCTATTTATGAAATAATAAATATAGGTGTTTGTAAGTAAATTTGTTAGCATTTTAAAGAGGTTTCTTTGATGCTTTAACTTTTGCTGGCACAAATTGTTCACAACTGATGTGAATACTTTATTTAGTTTTTACAGTGACATATATAACACCAAACCTGCTTTTTTTTAGCAGGAAATGAAGGTAACCAATACTTATTTCTATATTTCTTTTGTTATTAAGAAAGAAAAAGTATTTTAAGTAGTTCCCATTTTAAGACATTATAGCAAAAAATGCCCCAAATTAAGACTCGAATGACCAAAACTAACGAAATAAAATGACATAATGTTGTTTTTTGAAAATTTATCAGTGTTGGTTTGTTAGTCAAGTGGAATAAGAGTGTAACCAACAGAAATATCACCAAATATGCTTCGGCCTTTCTATTATATGTACAAAAGGGCATATAGAGATTTAGGGAGTGTGTCACAAACACCTCCTAAAGTGAAAGGTAAGTAAAACAACTCCAGGCAAAGGGAGAAGATATCCCATGGCCTCACCCCTGCCCCACTCCCTCAAAATATCAATATTTTGGATCAGGGATAGCTCTGAAAGTAGTTTGCTGGAGAATTTCATTGTGGATGCCTGTCCAATTTATAAATGAGTACCACTGATTTGTATTTTCTGTGTGAAATTAAGAAAGCAGCTCTGATTAAATACACATTATGCAATGCCATCATTTTTTTAAGGAGAAAAACAAAACAAAAACAAAGGTATGCTTGCTTTGGAATGATTTTAGGCAATGTACAATCAGAATCACTTGGCATGTAATAACAAATAAATAATGCAGATCAGATGTGATTACTCAAATGACTGTAGCTGAGAGCTCTAATTTTCCTGTCTTGAAACTGTATGAGAAACTCGTGATTAAATTCACAGTTTATTGTTTGTCTGTTTAGTACTTTAGAAATATACCAGCACTACTAATTACCCAATGTCTTCTATTTATTATATTATAGTAAACTACGTTTTCCACTCATATTAATTCAAAAGTGAGAAGATAATTACTGGGGAGGAGTAAAATCAGCTTTGATTTTGACAGGCAGGTTTCTTTTTTCTTTTCTGGAGAAGGACTGTGTTATCTCCATTTCTTTTAGAGCAGGTGTGCAGTCACATAAAGTTGTTAATTTCGGTATCCAAGCAGAGTTCAAAATACAAGAAAACTTTAATGTAAATAAATAAAAAACAATACATCATGAATAAAATACTTATTCTGTATGAATCTCTTGCTAGTTGGTGTCTGTTAGTCTCTAAGAACTGAAGGCTTTGATGTGTTTAGCACAAAGCTAAACCAGCTCCTGTGGTTTTGGTGGGGCTCTGTGCCTGGGCTCTGCTTTTGGAAGAACAGCCAAACTGGCCTTGGTTTGGCCCAGCTAAGCCACCTAATTCTGGAGGAAAGGTCCGAGTTTGATGCAGAAGTGTCAGCCTGTCATGCCCGACCTTGGGAGAAAGCAGTAGTTGCCTGCCGAGGGCGGTCTGCTTCTTCTCTTCAGCTGCCTCTTGATGGACACAGGAGTCCATAGCCAGAGCCCAGGGGGTCAGGATCCTTGTTGAAGCCAGTGAGATGCTGCTGAGGTCTGCAAAGAGGCGCCCCATCCCTGGCTGAAGCACTGGGGCTTAGGCACTGCAGTCACGCGTAGACCCAAGCCACCCGTTGCAAGGCGCCATCTGTCATGAGGATGGTAATGAGAGCACACAGGAACAGAGCAACCTACACGTGTAGTAAATAAACACACTAAAGACATCTGTCAAAGTGAAAGAAGCCAAAGGAAATAGCCTTCCACTGTAGGAAGTTAATTTATCTGTTCTGATCGTTTTTGAATAAAACGTGGTATGTGGTAGCAGCACGGGCACCCAGCAGATTTAAATGCTGTGTGCTTGCGAACCGCGGTGAGCAGGGGTTTTGGAGAGGAAAGCCTGGCAGGATCTCTCCCGAGATCAGAGCGCCCCGTTCGAGTGGCTTGGGGCCTCAGCCCCTCTTACCCTACGCAGAGCAGTTCAAACAGACATAGGGTCTCACTGTGCTTCCTACCAGGCACCTCGAAAGGGACCTGCTGGAGACTTGACATTTTTTTCTCCTGCATTCTCGCACAGCCAGGACGTAATGAATGTGCTCAAGGAGGGCCTCCACCATGCTCAGTGAAACTTAATGTATTCGTGCCCACTACAACACCGAGTGCTGTTTCTTGATTCCTGGGGCATACTCTGCACATACTCCCAGGGAGGCCCATCTGTAAGCAAGGAGCCCTGCCATAAAAGAACTCGTTGTTGAAATATAAGATGGAGGCTTCTCACCTTCCTCAGCCTTCTGAGGTGCTGGCTCTCAAGCCCAGCTCCCAGCTCCCAGGCCTAGCTGCCTGATGGATCTGCCTGTTCTCACCCGATGCTGTAAACATGGCAAACCTGCAGAGATGTCTTTGGGCGCTCTGGGGAAAGGGAGCAGCTAACATTTTCATTCCTTATTACATGAGAAATAAGGAACAATATGTAACCCATACATGAGTTACAATCCAGAACTCCCACTGATATATAGGGATAGATACAAACAGAGATGGAACCGTTATCTCCTGAGTTATTTATATGGTGTCTTCAAGCCTTTTTTTGCTTTTTTCTTTTTGCATTTAAATGAAGCGTTATCTGACGTGTAGTAACGTCCAAGCTGACGGTGCTGGCAGTGCTGCAGGAGGCACTCAGCGTCTTGGAGAACATGAGGTCCTGCCTTGTGTCAGGTCTCACCTGCAGCCCTGGCTCCCCCTCGCAGAGCCGTGTATTTTACCAGTACCAGCAGCAGGTTAAATCGCAGCCTTCCGACGGCAAGAGGACAAGCGAGAATGGTGACTTGCAGCATCTCCAAGACTGACATAGTCACTACCTAGTTAGAGGGACCTACCAGCACACCTGCATGGCTCCCGCCACTGCCATCGTTTCACGTGCGCCTAAGGGCTCGTTGTGATAGACACTTTATAAAGAAATTTCATTCGGGCTAACACCAACCTGGCAAACATGTAAGTGTCTCCAAAAGAAAATAGGGGAGAAGAAGGAAAAGACAGTAAGGGGGGACAGAAAAGGAGCCTGTCCTATTTTGCAAAGAGGCACGTGCAGAAATCTGCAGCTGAGAACAGATAAGATCCTCACCCTCTGACAACTGTGTGTTCGCAACGAGTCTGAGCGTAATTGCTCTGATGGGCTGTCAAGGGAAAGATTAATTTGGCAAAGATTAGTATTGACTCACTGTTTATTAAGGCTTTTAAACAGTTGTATCTGGCAACATTCCTGCAAGTGCCTGTCGTGTCTGAAAATCAGACTCGCACCCGGGTGCTTGCCAGCTGTTCCTGCACCACCTTAGCACTCAGAGTATCTATCTCCAGGCCAAACAGCAGGAGCAAAGCACTGCCAAACGCGTCTCTCGTGTCCTGTGACTTCTCAGGACTCGGAAAGCGGTGGTGTCACCTTGTGCCTCCATGGCTGAGCTGATGGCAGCTCCTAGAAGCCACACCGTGGGCTAGAGGCGCCGCACGAGCCTGTCCCACGTGCGGGCAGCGGGTGCTGCCCTTCCCCACCTCACGAGCAGAAAACCGCGGCTTGCAACTGCTGCAGTGCAAAGGGTTTGCAAAACTCTTCCCACGGCGACCAGAGCAGAGCGCGTCACCTCGGGTGCTGCAATGGGTGAAGCCAACACAGCAGGGTGAGGTGTGAAAGTGCAGTTGGCACCACTAATCTTCATAAAATGAACCAACATTTTCTTCCATGATTTTCTTTTTTAACTCTGAACTGCAGATAAACATTAAAGCATACAGACTAAAAATTCCCATTCAGTGGAAACCTGTAAAAGGAAAGATATTGTCTGCTTTTTTTTCTTTTTTTAATGTTACTTTAAAAAGTTTGGCTTTCATTATAGGCTTCAGTAGCTGGTTCAGAAACAAATAATGCCAGTGGAAAGGAGGATAAACTGCTGCAGCTAAACGCCAATACAAATAGCCATGTGTTACAATTAAAGTTGATTTGGCCTTTCCAATAGAAGTCTGATTTTTCTGGGATTAATCTCGACCTTTTCAACTTGCATCAGGCTGAAATAAGTTGTCAGAACAGATGTGAATTTTGTTTGCAAAGAACAACTGTAATCCAGTAACTCTCAGAACATCAGCATTTTCCAGACTGCCAGCCAGCTGAATAGTTAGGTTGTGGATGGGAGATACTAAATGCCCACAGCAGGCATAACCAGAGAATTCATAACAATGTCTAGAGGCTGGAAGTTTAACTCATAAAATTTCCAACTGTAAATCATAAAATACAGTTCTTAACTCTGAATTTACCAAGCAGCATGGTAGGTACACAACTGCCTTGAAATAAAGACTTCAGATCAAGGATGGATGCCTTTGTAAAAAATAGGCTTTTTAGCTAAATCAAATGCAAGCCTGCGTGGCACTCCAGGTGCCACTGTTTCACAGGAGGCTTGGCACATATTTTATAATCCAGCAGTCTCTAAAGTCTCCAAGAGCCACGTATCTCAGAGGTTACTCTAAACTAGCGAAGGAAGGAAGGAAGGAAGGAAGGAAGGAAGGAAGGAAGGAAGGAAGGAAGGAAGGAAGGAAGGAAGGAAGGAAGGAAGGGGAAAACCTCTAGTGAATATTCAGGCATCTCACATCTTTGGTATCTAGAGCAAAAAATATCCAAGTGACATGCACAACATGTATGCTGACCTTGATGCTGGATGCTGGATTTCAGTGGATCTGTAAAAGCCCAGGGCCTTTAAAGTGTGTGTGTGGGGTAAAAATCTATGAGGAAGGAGGGATGCCATTCATCTTAACATGCTCACAGGGTAATCATGGCAATATCAGCCCTCAGCAGCCAGAGCCTGCAGACTGCTGTTGCGTTACTGCTTTTCTTTACACTGAAACACTTGGGGCCCTGCTTTTGCCATCTGATGTAGCAGTGCTGTTAAATACCGAAGATGCAAGAGGTATTTTCTCTACTGCATACTGAAGTGCTGTTTAACTGGAAACATTAAGATCCAAAGTTCATGCAAAGGTATTTTCTCACTTTAATAAATAAGACCATCTGATGCCACAATTATTGTAGTAATAATTCATATTTTGCCATCTACTTTTTCTAACAGTTCTGAAATAGCGATCTGAGCCTCTCCGCTCCTCTGCCATATGTTATTTCTCATGTTAGAGAGATGAATAAGCAAGAGGGTAATAATGTGTCCAGGGACAAAGTAATCTGCAGGAAGGGTACCTGAAACCCAAGAGTTGTGTACCCAAGAGCCAGAGTAGTCTTCTGCCTTAGCTAAAGTTCAGCCACAGTGAGCCATTGCTTTACCTTTAATTCGGCTAATTTTTACAATCATTTTTAGTCTTTTTTAGGTCTTTAGCAACAACTGAGTNTAGCTAAAGCTCAGCCACAGTGAGCCATTGCTTTAACTCATAAAGACACCTTTAATTCGGCTAATTTTTACAATCATTTTTAGTCTTTTTTAGGTCTTTAGCAACAACTGAGTGATAGTTTCAAGCTTCTATGTAAACAAACTTTAAAACATTAAACTAATAAACCAAGGATGTTCCAGTAATCACTTGCTTTAAGTAGATGGAATTTGAGATTAAAACGGCAAATCTTATGAGACCGGTATCTTGACTATGCTCTTCTTACTCCAGAAACGTCTTTATTTCGTGCTCTTTTGCTTTCTCTTTCTGTAGAATTTCATCCCAGAAGATGACTGGGCCTTCCTTCTGCCCGGCTCTGTGTGTTGGATGAAACGAAGCACTGGGTGCACCCATGCTCCTGGGAGGCTCAGCCTCGGCAAGGACAGAGTGATGCCAAGGGGCATCGTCCTGGGACCGTCCTGACACACTGTTCCTGACAAAAGTTGCCCACAGCAAACAGGTTGGACACAGGGAAGGAACCTGAGCCGAGATGTGGTCTTCTAGTGGTGATCCCAGGACAAGAAGAACATGGACAAACTGTAAGGATCTCCTGGAGGTCCTGAAGACTGTAAGCAAGATGAAGCCCCTGGAGTAGAAGACGCTTGGGCAGCAAAGAGAGCAAGTGAAGGGGAGATCCTGCTGCTGCCTGAAAATGCCAAATGGGTATTTAGAGAAGACAGACTCCAAATCCTTCACACAGTGAAAAGAAAAAACACGACAGATAAATTTGCAACAAGGGAAATTCTGCTCACATTTTAGGGGAAAAAAAATCACTATGAGGGATGTTGAACACTGCCACAAGTCCCCAGAGAGTCTGTAGGATATCCAATCCTTGGGACCACTAAGAACTTGATCGTTCACAGCCTTGAGTAACCTAGCCTACATTTTCAGACTGTTTTTGGTGTAGGGATAGAGAGGGTTGGACCAGATAATTTCCAGAGGTCCCTTACAACCTGCACTATTCTCAGACTGTTTCACACAATGTCCCTGGTAGTTGGAACAGAAAGAAAGCAAGCCAAGAATATCATGTTATTTGGCCCCAGATTAGGAAAGGGAGTGAGAAAGCATTTGTAGGTCAATAACTGTTACACACAAGTGAAAAATCACCTTATGCAAACAGTAAATTTTACTATTTTAAACTAAGTTTCACTCTGGTTTTACATGTACGTAAAAAGCAAAAGTGAATGTCACTTTGTGTCTGAGTTTCCTGTAGAGGTTTATTTAAAGAAAAAAAAAAACTCCCAAGCAAACCATAAACCCCAGCCCACTGATCATTTTCTTGAAATTAATTTAGTTTGCATTTTTGGGACTGCAACTTTCATGCAAGCACAAGCTGGAAGTGTATTGGTTGCCAGAGCAAAGTCAATTGGTTAAAGCTTGGACTCTGGGGAACAAGAACTCAGATAAATGAAGGAAAAGATACATTTTTCCTTTTTGTATTTTTTAGTGTATAGCTTTCAAAAGAAGTCTCTGAGGACTTCAATACATGACTTTAATGCTTTTCCACTACCAGATGGTTTAGATAAAATCTATTAGTTTCATTTGTGCAAATGATTTCATACAAAAATGTCTATTTTTAACATTTTTGCCTCAAGCCTTGGATTTGAATTTTTTTTTTGCAGAAGTGGAAGTTTTACAAGTGTCTAATACTTTAATTGCCATCATTCTTACCATCAAATAAGATTCATACCAGAATGTGGTTGATGAATGCTCTAAAAGAATTTTTGTCAAAAAAATGCATTAAAATTACTCTGTAAATTTGATTTAAGGAACCTTTCATGCAACTTTTGTGTGTCTGCAATTTTCCACAAGGTTAGTTGCGATCATTTCAATCCCTGCATAAGTAGTGTGCATGCTCTGTCAAACATAGTAATGCAAAACCTTCATCTACTTTTTTTGTCTTAATGTCAGTACTTCAGAGAATCTGTTCAGTGTGTCAGAATTGGAGAGGGTTATCTACTGGAAACCCTCCTTGCTCTTATGTGCAAATCTTCTCCCATTTCTGCAGGTAGGGAATTCCCTGCAGCGATGAGTCCGATGCGGCTCACAGCATGTGGCGAAAGGAGGGGAAGATGGCATATATGAGTTATTTCAGTTTTGGAGAATCGTGCTGTATTTTGTGGAGAGCTGCTTTGGAACCAAGCAGTACAAGGCATGGGCAATGCCCAAATAGCTACTATTTCATTTATCTGGTCATCCTGTTTGATCCGGACAATATTGGCCATTTTCTGTCATTTAGGAATAGCTGCCCAGGGCTTAGGCTTGTCCAGCACCGGCCCATCGTTGCACAGGGTACCCGCACCTTCACCTGGCATATGGCAGAGCAGTCTGAGGGAGACGGTTCCAGCAAACCTCCCTCTGTGGCCAGAGGAGAAGGAGCAACACATTCAAATCACTAACGTAGATACAGACTAACACTAATCAGTCATCAGTTTTCACATGCAAAGTTAGGAGGCTGAATTCAAATTTTGGTCTTCATACGTAGTCAGTAAGTTAAATGTCAAAGCAGTTAATAAAGAGATTTAAAAACAAGCAGATAAACCTTTCTTGTTTTGACAGTATTTGAGCTGTATTGAGTGCTTGAGCTACTTTTGTGACAAATTGTTTGCAAGTAGGCTTGGGGAAGGAAAAAGGCAAGGGAGTCAAAAACAAAAAGAGAAAAGCAAGAAAATAACATCCCTATGTGTCTTCAAGATGCTGGTTTGTGCCGTATCCTTCTCTGTTGGACATTCAGAGAACCTCAGCATATGTAAATAGAAACCACTCCAAAGATCAAATTCTCCATGCAGTAATGGGATTTCCAGTCATGAGTATATTGGTTGCAGGATTTACACCACAGGGGCAATACATCGACAGACCGTGATTTCATATATACATCACTGTATTATTATAGCTGTTAGGATGTTCAGGAGGTTGTAATTAGTGAGCATCAGGGTGTGTAAGCCCCCTGCATGGTGCTGCCAAGGCTAATCCATGTCAGTGCCTACAGGCAGTGGTGGAAAATAAAACATTTCAGTGAACAGCAACAGGAAAGTCTAAGCCAGGCCAAGACAGCCACAAGGCCCTGCAAAATGAAACAAAAGCAAATACAATCCATGGGTCAGAAATAACTGCTGAGCCAGAGCTTATTTTTGTGGTGTACTTCCTGCATCAAGAGAAAATGTTGCATATTAAAATGATAAATGTTTTTTTTTTTCCTTCCAAAATAAACCANTACCAAGAGAAAAATTTGTGTATTAAAATGACAAATGTTTTTTTTTTTTCCTTCCAAAATAAACCAAAGAGGTACCAGCATCTCACTTGCAGCTATGGGCAGTAGCTGGCACAGCCATTCACCGCCAGGTGAGACCTCTGCACAGCACTGTGGGAATGCACAGAAAAGGGGTAAACTCTCCTGTCCCATGCTCCGCACTGGGATGTGAGGTGTGGGTCTGTTTGCAAAGAGCAGAAGTCTGTGAACCCCTTTCGACCTTGATGGTACTCTTGGCTTTCTATCTGACAGCAGCTGAAGGTTGCCTTTTACTTTCCTTAAAGTCAGAGCTGTCTCCCCATCGGTGTCCCTGCTCCACCACAACACCTCAGCCCCACTGCCTGCCCTCCAAGAGACCAGGGGCACAGGAGAGGTCTGAACTGCGGGGAAGGGAAGTATTTCTCACAGGCTGGTAAGATGTCTAATAATTGGCTTTTGGAAGGTTGTTCCAAATGCTGGCTCATCATCTCGGACATTCAAGGTTGTTCAGTACTCACCACCATCCTGCTGGCTGCACTAGGACTGAGCAGAATCAGCAGGACGGTGTCAGCCCATCCGTGCAAGGCCGATGATAGGAAAAAGCAATGAAGTTAGTTTATCCAGCTCTCCAAGCACTTTTCTACTCCTATGTCCACTGTCCTCTCCATGTGTTGATGCACATTACAGCTTGGTCTTCAGCCACTGCCAACTATTTCTGCACTCCTAAAATACTGCCCAGTGTGTGATATGGGAAATATTTGAGAGGGAGTAGATCCATCTCCATGATTGGGTAATAACAGAGAAGCAGAGCAGATGTATGGATATTTTTCAACATATTCCTTTGGGTGAGGTAACTTTCCCTTTCCCTTATGCCCATTCTCCCGAGAAACTCTCATCATAATAGCAAATATGTATGATTGTGATTTTGTCATAATGAACATTTGTACCAGGGAAACAGATTCTAAAAGAATAATGTGCATCCAGTCAGGGAAAACGGACTCAAAGTATGACCTTTGTGTCCTCAAAAGAGCTATAACTTGAATTACAATGAACCATTCATGAATAAAGCGCATATCAGGAAACAGCTAGTTCATCTTTCTAAACATCATCCTTATGGTACATATTTGCAAATGGTAAAAAAAATCACTATATGGATTTCTTTTTGTAAAATACTTGCCCATGCTAGTTCCTAATATATTGCCAAACTTTTGCTTTTATCTTCTTTGGGATAAGGTTTTTTTCTCAATATTGTAATGATTTTGCCAAAATGGGTCAGAAAATTTTCTGTTGAGAGACACATCCAAGTGAACAAACCTCAGTAGAAGGTGCTTCACCAGTGACACTTTGTCCTCTACTATAGGGACCTTTTCCATTGATTTGAACACATCTAGATGCATGAAAGAAAGAAAGAGAGAGAGAGGAAGGAAGGAAGGAAGGAAGGAAGGAAGGAA